>JAMPIV010007030.1:0-63980 GCA_024509875.1 Oreohelix idahoensis
TCCTCTTCCTGCTCTTCCGGCATCAGTCGCGCATGATGGAAGAGGTTCTCTTGTCTTACATAAGGGTTTAGTGAATAACAATCCAGTCTCTGTGCTATTTGATTCTGGATGCACCACAATTGGTGTTAGGCAGTCACTCGTAGATCCTTCCCGTGCCACTGGACAAGTAGTCAAATGTGTAACATTTGGCGGCCACATTAGAGAAATACTCTACTGCTATCATTAGGATTGCTACTCCTTTCTTTACAGGAGATTGTTACACGCATGTCTTCTCCCGAATTCCGATCGCTGACCTCATCATCGGTCGCATTCATGGAGTCAGAGAATGCACTCCGCAACAAATTTCCGCGTGGGAAAGGCAAAACATGCAGCTTGCTAACGCTGTAGTCACTAGAGCTCAGGCTCTTAATATGCCTCAAACTTCATCTACTGAAGATAATGAAGTGCATAACCAAGATAATCCCTTGGTAATTTCTCGTGACTCGTTTATAAAACAGCAAGAAGATGATCCCACTCTGAAGAAATTCTTCATTCTTGCAACTAAAGGTGATCCGAATAAAGACACAAGTCGTAAATCGTGGATTACAAAGAAGAATGGCGTACTTGTACGTATGGTTCAAGACTCCATTACGTCAAGTCATTCTCAAATCCTGGTTCCCAAGAATTTGAGAGTTAAAATTTTGCAGCACGCTCACGACTCTCAGTGTGCTGGACACATGGGTTTTTCCCGTACTAAGTCAAGAGTTCTTGCGGCTTTCTTTTGGCCATTGGTAAACAAGGACATACGGATTTATTGTCGATCTTGTAAAGTATGTCAGGAAGTTAAATCCAAAGGTCCACGGCATGCTGCACCCATTCAGGCGGCGGACATTCCTATTCGGCCGTTCCAAAAAAATGGCCATAGACATTATTGGTCCATTTAAGATCAAGTCTGCCAGAGGACATCAGTTTATCTTGACGTGTGTTGATATGTGCACACGTTGGCCAGAGGCTATTCCTCTGAAGAGCATTACTACTGCTGATATTGCAGATGCTCTTTGGCTTATATTTTCTCGTCTGGGGTTCCCCGGAGAGATATTGTCAGACCATGGCACCCAACTAATATCAGATACCATGTCTCAAGTAATGTCTACTCTGCAGATAGATAGATCTTTAAGTAGTATCTACCATCCAATGTCTAATGGTATGGTCGAACGCCTTAATAGAACACTTAAAAACTTACTGGGGGAAGATAACTGAGGATCATCCTCAAGACTGGGACAGAGTTTTACCTGCGGCCCTCTTCGCTTACAGAGAGGTACCCAATGAACATACGGGATTTTCTCCCTTTGAACTCGTCTTTGGCGCGCGTCCGCGTGGCCCTATGTCGTTGCTTCACGATCTCATAACATCTGACAATATTGACGATGACACAAAGTCATCCTACGAATATGTCATCGCGTTGAGACAAAAAATTATCGAAGCATGCAAATTAGCAACTTCTTCTGAATTTGCGAAACAGAAGACCATACTCCTATTAGGGTTAGACCTTATCCTATACCTATACATTTTCAAGCACAGGTCGAGAAAGAGTTGGATGAGATGATAGATTTGAAAATAATCGAACCATCCACCTCTGCATATTCTTCGCCGATGGTTATTGTGCGTAAAAAAGACAATAACATACGTCTTTGCGTTGACTATCGAAAATTGAATCAAGTAACGAAGTTCGATGCCGAACCTATGCCTTTACTGGAAGAGCTACTTACTCGACTCTCCAAATCTCATTTTTTCACTAAACTTGATTTGTCTAAAGGATATTGGCAAGTTCCTTTATCTGAACGCGCCAAACCTCTCACGGCTTTTTCAACACCTAGAGGTTTGTTCCAATGGAATTTTATGCCTGTCGGTCTTATGAACGCACCAGCTACATTCGTACGCATGATGCGCCGAATCCTATCTTATCGGTCAGATGTCATTGCATATCTAGACGACATCTGTCTTTTCAGCGATACTTGGGAAGATCACTATTCAGGGTTAGATCAATTGCTGTCTACCTTGCGCTAGCACAACCTAACAGCAAAACCCTCTAAAGCCTATATTGGTTTTAGCGAAATTTCTTTCCTAGGCCACCGAGTTGGTCATGGTTTCCTAAAGACAGAGGACCATAATACTAGTAAGATACTTAACATCTCGATCCCTAAGACTAAAAAACAGGTGAGAAGTCTGTTAGGTCTTATTCAATTTTATGGCAGATTCATTCAGAATCTATCCTCTATCATGGCACCTCTTTCAACACTTCTAAAGAAAGGTTCGCCTAATATGGTCCACTGGTCTCAGGAATGCCAATGCTCTCTGGATAGGATTAAAACATTGTTTTCAACACCACCTATTTTAGTGCTACCTACTAAAGATAAGACATTCGTTCTTCGTAGTGACGCTTCATCCACTGGGATTGGAGCGGCACTAATGCAAGAGTACTCTGGAACTCCGCATCCTGTAATGTATATTTCCAGAAAACTTAATGCGGCAGAAAGGAATTATTCGGTTTTAGACCGTGAGCTATTAGCTATGGTTTGGTCGATTCTCAAACTACAGAGATTCCTTCTGGGCGCACATTTCATAGTAGAAACCGACCAAAAAGCTCTTACTGCTATACAGAGTAAGAATTTGAAGAGCTCGAGGTCTACTCGATATGCAATTGCTCTTCAACCTTTTCATTTCTCTGTGCGAGCTATTCGTGGATCAGATAATGTGATGGCAGACATTCTGTCAAGATGCCCACATGATTCCACATAACTATTAGGGCTTAGACTTCTTGATATGTCTAGTTCTATAGTAGTTCCTTTTCTATATCATGATAGATACACATTTGTAATTTAATAATATAATGATTGTATCACTACATAGCGGTTCATTGATGTTTATTCACCGCTGTGCTTTGATGATTTTTTCTTCATAAATCATAAATTTAAGATATCTAATACGAAATGATGATATGAATTTTTTAGGCATTGTGTAATTGCCAGAATTGTATTATACTTTGATGACACCTTCCTGGAAAAATATACTTGTAGAGAAATAATTTCTCTCAGTTTATGAGACACATTCTCACCAGTCGCTCCATAAGTCGACTTAGCCTCATATTAGGCGTTATAGGTATTCCTGATATTTTCATCTGCGCATTATTCATGCGTTGTGAGCCTATTGTACGTTGCTCCTAGATGTATTTCAAAAAAAAAAAAAGTTCCATTTTTTTTTTTTCCCGGGAGGTGTGGTAAGACTGTTACGTGCAGTCTTTGATATCTTACAATATTATACATTGGTATACTTGTTATGTTCGCAAATATTTTGTAAACAAAATAGTGCTTAAGGAAAAGTCATTATTGAGTTACTTCCCTTGAAAGTTGTGTCGTCTCTTCGATCGAACTCCGCGGATGAATCCATTTTACTGCGATTTATTCGTTGTTTGGGTAGTAATAGATTGTTCTTGCTTCAGAATATCTATGGCCTGAATTTATGTGTATTGTTTGTCTGAGTAGGACGAGTTTTCTTATATCTGTATATCTTTACATATCTAAGTCGAACTATATGTTCTGTTGTCTCTAGAGAGGTCAAAGGCTATTCGGCGGATGTGCCGCTAGAGTGTGGTGATTTGGCTTCGTCCTGATGGGGACTGTGTTTTTTCCTATGTCGGCTTGTCGCCGGAAAAAAGTGATCTCAGTATTGGTGGGGAAAGTGATAGTCGTCTAGACCTATCGTGTATGCTTTACCCCAGTGTTTATTCGTATTGCCAAGGAATGGCAGAATCATATTTCTGATACCAAGGTAATCAAAGATACTCTTATGAACTCTCGTACGAAGCCACCATTTTCGATAGGTACGATTTGAATGTCTAAGAGAATATATTTGACTCGATGAAAACGACTTCGATTCCTAGCAGCACTATATCCTGTAGAATGCAGTCAATTGTTCATGATCAAATCTACAGAGCAATGAAATGTTTAATAAATGACTAACTTTAGGACAGATTCATTATCTGTATCCAAACGTGAGTGACAGCTCACGAGTGAAGCCATCTTGGAACCAAACATGTAGTGACTTTCAAGAAGAGAAAAGGGATGCCCGTATTATCGCTTGATTAGTCCAGAGATCACTGCTACACATGAGAACCCTTTATTAGCGGTTCAATATTATTATATGAAAAATATGTGCTGAACATTATGTTGGAGAATCGTCGCTAGACGAGCTTAGGTCTAGAAGCCATCTGAAATATTATTTATAAGCTGACGTGCTCAGTCAGTGAAGTCAGATGATATATATGTATGGGCGATACTGAGTGCTTGGCTACTGACAGTCCATTATACTATTATGCTGCATGAGTGCCCATGTAACATTGCAAGACCATTTATCCACTGTACCATGATGTATTATGCCAACCTGTGATTTGTCACTATCTGTGCTGTCGAGTGTGTACGTCCAATTAAACTTTAGTAAAGGTACACAGTCGTTGGTGTCGATGACTTCCAGCCATACATGAGTGTGAGAAAAGAACATTTGTCAACACCACGAACCCTTATTGTCATTCGCACATTATACACTCAATCCATGTCTACACACCACTGCGTAGGTCAAGTTGACATTCCATACACTACAGTGGAGCAGACAACACCATAGAGATCTTATCAACTGATGATGATGATGTCTGTCTTCCAAGAAAAAGAGACGTTATCACTAGTCTTTTTACTACTTCACTAATAACAGCTCAGCAACCCCCATGAAATTAACAACAGCACTTGACTGCTACTAATGCCATTCGTGAACACAATCAAGCTTAACATTAACTCACTCAACTCACAACTTACATAAACACATCTAGCTCCCGCCTGAGCATAAGTACTGACATCCATTCTATAAATAGTTCATGACAGCACCCATCATCATCGTCGTAGTCCATACTCATCACTGTCATTATTGTCGCGGCTTGTCTCACTTGATCTGCCGTAGTGGTCCACAAATGACCCGACTTTAAAGTAAAAGGAAGAGTTTTACAAAAGTAATAACTTTCAAGATTACTCTTGGCAGTGATTTAAGTAGGAGGTTGGTGCTCCTATTTTAAGTGGTCTCACGGGTATTTCTAGGATGGCAAATACAACAACTGCGTTTACTAAGTTTGATGTAACTTTGTATCCCCCACCAACTTTTATGAGATAGATATTTGTCTCCATTTATTGAGCCCAGAGCATAAGGTATGTCATCAAAGTAATACTAATATATTAGCTATATATATATATATATATATATATATATATATATATATATATATATATATATATATATATATATATATATATATATATATCTTCTTCTTCTTCTTCCGTCCTTAGCCAAAGACCGACCAAGCAGTCAGAGGCCATCACGCCTTGTGGCGTCTTAAGGGCAACAGCAGATTGATTTTCTCTGTTGTAATTTCGCATCACGCCTTATATATATACACATACATATACGTATATAAATGCAAATACATATATTTATTTATGAAATATACTCGAAACAATGTTAAAATTGGAAGATGGGTAAGCTTAGAAGCAGTTAATTTTAGTTTCACTAGTTTATTTTTCAATTTACAGCCAACTATTGTTAAGCGAATTAGTTTAGTATATTTTCAAATGAGCATCGTTTTCAAATGGCCATATATGGTAGTGTAACTAATTGTTACCCTTGCTGGAAAGAATTATGTCATATCTCCTGTCCTAATAGTACAATGTGTGCAAGTTGTAATTAAGATAAACTTGGGAGTTACTTTTTTCTACAAGTCATGCCGGCAAAAGTAAACATTAGTTATCTACTAAATGACCATCTTGCGCGAATCCGACAACACTTGTGCGTTGCTTCTCGTTATAAAAGCGGAAGCAGCTAGGTAATACGACTGACGTACTCAGACAAAGTAACTGCTGATAACGATGATCTTAGACTAACGTCTGAGTGTATCTAAACAAACACACAGTTTTACACTACTGTATTTGCAATACAGAGTAGATTTTTCATGATTAGGAAGATAAACATGCGACGTAAGATTAAGCCTAATAAAGTTGGGTGTTTATCTTAGGGGAATGCCCTTTTGTAAAAGTGATTACCAGCTGAGTACTACGTAGAAATGTCTATTAAAAAGAATCTGCATAATAATAATTATTACTATCATAATTGCCAACTTAATCATCACCTTTCCCTCTTAAGCTTTGAGTCGTATAAATCTTGCATTTTTTGTATAATTATTATCATACTAGTGTAAAACCCCGCCATAAGACGGGAATTAAATTCAAAAATTTAGCACCAATACCTACCGGAAATTTTACTTATTCAAAAGTATTTTTAAAAACCACTCTGCATCACCACAGTACACGAACTACGTAGCAGCAGCAAGGATCCCAATGTGTGTATACGGGAGCACAATTCTATAAATATATATGTGTGCACACCGTCATTTGCGCATTCTTCTTTGGTAAGTGTTATTATTTTCGGGAGAGTACATATAAGGGAAAGAATACAATTAATGTCTAACTTTCAACCAAAGTTGCACCCCTTAGCGTTAGGCACTGACAGAAAAAGCTGGGATTTTATATAGGATTTTCCTTTTGGCTTTATGTGGATCATACAGCCACCATTGTAGGTGCCCTTTGAATGAAGCCTGCGTAAGAGAATACTGCAGCAGTAGTTTATGTAGCTATGTGTTTTACATTATGAGGTTGCCAGCCCAATGTACAATCTCATTATAGTCACCTCTTACGACATGACTGAGGGGGTCGTAGTGCTATTTTTTCTTTGTTTCCTCACAGCCTCCCGGGGGGGGGGGGGGGAAGGGAACTATAGAGAACATTTTAATATTTACCCACTAACAAAAGAAACCTGTCAGGTACAGAAATAAAAGTATATCGAGGTCATTGCATAAAAGATGGTAAACTACGCGTGGGCAGGTTGGCAGGAAGTACCAGCAATTAGTGCACAAAGTAAAAGCTGCAATAATAACCAGTACGAGCAGCACGTGCCACACGTATAACATGCTTTTTTCGAGTAGCGCGTGCCCCGCGTATGTGATGTGTGAGTTTTAACGACTGATTTCTGCTTTGGCGATAGCACTTGCCAGAAAACAGGATTTATTGTTGACTGTACCTAAATTTCACCATGCCACGACTGTCTGAAGCACAGCGTAGCCAAGCCATCGGATAACTGGTTGCAGGATCATCCGTTAGTGACGTTGCTCGCTACTTCGGTGTAAGCCGAGGGACAGTTAGGAACTTGCACACACGATGGTACACCCTGTACTTCGGCGACACAATGCAGCAAGATATCAATGGGCCAGGCGCACCTCAGATGGACAAACAATCAGTGGCGTGCTGTCGTATGGTCTGACAAATCCAGGATTCTTCTTGAACGGCAGGATGGCAGGATCCGGGTGTATCGCTGGAGGGGTGAAAGATATTCTTTTAACTGCATTCAGGAGGCATCCAGTTCCGGCAAAGGAAGAGTTATGGTTGAAAAAAAGGGTTGGGGGGGCTATTACCGCTGAGCACAGAACCAGTCTTATCCGAATTGAGGGAACGCTGACCAGCAATCACATCATCCGTGATGTACTGCAGCCGCACGGTCCGGCGTTCCTTCACCGACGACTTTCGAAGAAGGCTATGAACCAGAAATCGTTCACGACCAAAAATCGATAGAGTTAATGAAAATGTTAATTTACCTTGCCTTCCGGAAATACACAGAAATATTATGCCTCCCGGCATGTGCAAATACACTAGAGGTATTATCTCGAATAAACGAAATATCCATAAGAGGACTACACATCCCTGACAGAACAAAAAAAATAGCGGAGATCCCCTCTTCAACGAGGCATCTCTTTCGCCATTCCAAATCGCTCACCCCACTAGTGGTGGGCGGAAACCGATCGACCAAGAAGCAAGACAAGTCATGCGCAGTCCAGCGCAAAAAAACCACAGCTCAAACTTAACTGCATTCGATACCAACGCGAGAAGACAAATGCTTACCGAGAAAAGTGACAATAAATTTCAAGCAGTTGTTGCCCTTGCGTTATAAAATAGATATTGAAATAAAACGATGTTGCGAGAATTTATCACGCAACATATCACCACCTCCTCCCGATAAAAAAAAATGTGGAACATATTTTTTTTTTTCAATATCAAAGAGCATGCGATAAGCGGCTCAAAACGCACGAATTATGCGCTGATAATTAACTAAATTGCCAAACAATAGGCTAATTATAGAGTGTCTGGTGAGGATATACCTCAACAGAAAAATAAATATGTCTCAAAAAATATTCACATCGGGGAGGTGTCACCAACACACATCACGTTAGCATGTAAACACAATATACGTATGCAAGTTACCATAATCATCATTAAACAGCATACTCTAATATTGTCTTTAAAAATGGATGTACAAATCTGATAGGAAAATTTAAATAGTACATTCTTTGACATGTAATGACATAAGTACATAGTAAAGTTAAACTACATGACGATCCAGGACATATGCTCTGGTATTCCGAGGGTAAGTACACAATCTAGAACTCGTCATGCTTGATACTAGTAAGGTAAGTCCTCAGCTCAACAATGACATTCTGAGAAAGTACAAGCAATATAATGCTAATTAATAACTAATATGCTTCATAAGGTACAATACATTATTAATAATTGTGGCTGTTTAGTAAACTAACGGCCCTTATATTAACTACTCAGTCCTCCTCTATCATCTTAAAAAACGAACAGAAGAAGATGACAACAAAGCACGATAGTGTGTACATATAAAGTAAGTACAGATGTGCTAATCTATTGTAGAAATATAGGTGTGTTATTACTCTGTAATATATGGAAATATAGGACAGAAGTATTAATTGGAGTCATGTGGGCATCTAGACAAAATGTCAGCCATCACATTATCCGCACCACGGATAGCTCGTACCGTGAAGTGAAAAGGTTGAAGAGCTATAGCATATCGAGTGGATCTCGAACTCTTCAAACTCTTAGTCTGAATAGCTGTAAGAGCTTTCTGATCAGTCTCTAGAATGAAATGTGCGCCCAGGAGGAATCTTTGTAGTTTTAGAATTGACCAAACCATCGCTAACAACTCACGGTCTAAAACCGAGTAGTTCCTCTCTGCCGCATTTAGTTTTCTAGAAATGTACATAACAGGATGCAGAGTATTTGCATATTCTTGCATCAGTGCTGCTCCAATCCCAGTGGATGAAGCATCACTCCGAAGAACAAAAGTCCTATCAAGAGTAGGTAATCTTAAGATGGGAGGAGAAGAAAATATATTCTTGATTTGGTCTAGTGAAGATTGGCATTCTTCAGACCAACGGACCAGATTAGGCGAACCTTTCTTCAACAATGTTGATAGAGGTGCCATGATCGAAGATAAATTTGGAATAAATCTCCCATAAAATTGAATTAAACCTAAGAGACTCCTAACTTGTTTCTTCGTTTTAGGAACAGAGATGTTCAGTATTTTGGAAGTATTGTGGTCTTCTGTCTTCAAGAGACCATGACCAACACGATGACCCAGGAAAGAGATTTCACCAAAACCAACAAAAGCTTTAGAAGGTTTTGCTGTCAAATTATTCTCACGTAGAGTGGACAGTAAGTCATATAACCCTAAACAGTGATCTTCCCAGGTATCACTGAAGAGACAGATGTCATCTAAGTATGCGATGACATCCGAACGATGTGACAGAATTCGACGCATCATGCGAACGAAAGTGGCAGGGGCGTTCATGAGACCAAAAAGCATAACATTCCATTGAAATAGACCCCTAGGTGTAGAAAAAGCAGTAAGAGGTTTGGCATGCTCTGCTAAAGGCACTTGCCAATAACCTTTAGACAAGTCAAGTTTAGTGAAGAATCTAGAATTAGAAAGTCTAATCAGTAGATCTTCTAACAAAGGCATCGGTTCAGCGTCGAACTTTGTGACCTGATTCAATTTGCGATAATCAACGCAAATTCGTATGTTCTTATCCTTCTTCCGGACAATAACCATGGAAGAAGAATATGGTGAAGTCGATGGTTCAATTATATTTAATTGAACATTTCATCCAATTCCTTTTCCACTTGCGACTGAAAGTGTATAGGAATAGGATACGGCCTAACCCTAATTGGATTATTGTCGGTAAGAATTATGTCATGTTCTATGACATCTGTGTGTCCAGGAATGTCAGTGAGAACATCCTGAAATGTTTGTAACATCGACAAGTCTTGTCGATGTTCGTCACCAGAAAGATTAGGAGAAACAGAAACGTTTTTCCAAGATTCCGTGGAATGTAATGGAACCACTGGAAGGGGAAGGTTGACATCAGAGAAGGTAGCTTCCTCATCCTGAATGACAGACAGGGATGAATAATGACCGTGAGGTGCAGGAGCATCATCCGTTGCCTGGAAAATAGGCAGCAAATAGTCCGGACGTTCGTGAAATTCCGAAAGCATGTTTATGTGGAAAGTTTTATGCTTTCCATCAATATCGACCACATAGTCAACATCGGAAATCCGAGAGACTATTGCATACGGACCTTTCCATGCAATAAGAAGTCTATTTTCCCTACTGGGGAGTAGGACGAATGCTTTGTCACCTGGACAAAGTTGTCGTAGACATCTATTCTTGTTAGCAAACTGCCTTGCCTTCTCTTTAGCAATTTCTGATGAAGCAGTTGCTAGCTTACATGCCTCAATGATCTTTTGTCTAAGAGCAATGACATACTCATGTGAGGATTGAGTTTCATCGCTAATATCATCGGCAGTGATGAGATCGTGTAATAAAGACATAGGGCCGCGTGGACGCGCGCCAAAGACAAGTTCGAAGGGAGAAAATCCTGTGTGTTCATTAGGGACTTCTCTATAGGCAAAGAGAGCCGCGGGTAAAACCCTGTCCCAATCTTGAGGATGATCTTCAGTTATCTTACCAAGCAAAGTCTTGAGCGTTCTATTCAGACGCTCAACTAACCCATTAGACATAGGATGGTAGATACTACTGAGAGATCGTTCAATATGTAAGGTAGACATTACCTGTGACATAGTGTCAGATATGAGTTGAGTGCATGGTCTGACAATATTTCTCTGGGGAACCCCAAGCGAGAAAATATCAACCAAAGAGCATCTGCGATATCTGTAGTAGATATGCTCTTAAGAGGAATAGCCTCTGGCCAACGTGTGCACATATCGACACATGTAAGGATAAACTGATGTCCTCTGGCCGACTTGACCTTAAAAGGGCCAATAATATCTATGGCCATTTTCTGAAACGGCCGAATAGGAATGTCAGCAGCCTGGATAGGCGCAGCATGTCGTGGTCCTCTAGATTTGACCTCCTGACATACCTTGCATGATCGGCAGTAAATACGAATGTCCTTATTGACAAAAGGCCAAAAGAAAGCCGCAAGGACTCTCGACTTCGTACGGGCAAAACCCATATGTCCAGCACATTGCGAGTCATGAGCATGTTGTAATATTTGGACTCTCATGCTCTTGGGAACAAGAATTTGCGAATGTGCCGACGTAGTCGAATCTTGTACCTTACGTACAAGTACGCCGTTTCTCATTGCAATCCAAGATTTTCTATTTGTATCCTGATTCGGATCACCTTTCTTCGCAAGAACGAAGAATTTTTTTAAAGAAGGATCTTCTTCTTGCAATTTTATGAAAGAGTCACGAGTGATTACTAAGTGACTATCTTGGCTATCAACTTCATTATCACTATTCAGTGAAGTTTCGGGTGTTTGTAGAGCTTGTGCTCTTGTAACTACTGCATTTGTAGCTTGCATGTTATTATCTTCCCAAGCAGCAATCTGCTGTGGGGTACACTCCCTAACTCCGTGAATACGACCAATAATAAGGTCCGCAATAGGATTAGGTAAGAGACAAGCATGCACATCTCCAGTAAAGAAAGGAGTGGCAATGCGAATTACAGCAGTAGGATATTTTTCTAGAGTGCCGCCAAATGTGACACATTTAATAACCCTTCCTGTAGCACAAGATGGATGTACAAGCGATTGTCTAACACCAATAGTGGTGCATCCGGAATCGAAAAGTAGTGAGACCGGAGTATCATTAACAAGACCCTTATGTAGGATTAAAGAACCCCTCCCGTCATGCGCAACAGCAGCAGGAAGAGCGGGAAGTGGGTGACCACAACTCAAAGTAGTTATGGTACCCGGTTCGAATAAAGTACTGCATTGGGGGCATTTGTTTGCTCTCTCAAAGTCAAAAGCAGAACCAGTGACAGCGTCAAAGTTTTTACTATCAACAACATGATTACAGGCTCCCTCAGTTTCCTGTTGTACAGCATTAGCCTGCTGATATCTCTTTTTTTTGTGTTGAGATCTACCCCGACTATTATTACCTCTGAAGTTATCAAAGTTATTATTATCTCTGCAGTTATTATTGTCTCTATTGTAATTGTTATCCTGGTTCGAATTCCAGTTTCCACGATTACTATCATGTTCACATTGATGCGAACATCTATTTGTTTGGTTCTGAGGTCTTCGGCAGGAATAACCTCTATTACCATATCCTCTTTTGAAATGCTTATAATTATTAGGGTGATAGTAACGAGTACTATCAGGTTGTCTCCAATTCTTCGAAGAAGAATCACCATGAAATTGATTTCCATGATTTTGACAGAAATTACCGCTACTCTTTCTATCAAAATTTTGTTGGAATCTACGAGCAAAGTTTTGGCCATACGGAGCTGCCGAAGCAACTGGTAAACCTTCTTTCACCTTAGAGTTACCCATGGTTATGTGTGGGTGCGCAGTTACGTATTGGCAACAGAAATCTTCCATTTCTTTTATTGTTTTAGGTTTACGTTCATGAAGGAAAGCAAGGAAAGACTCATTGACAGACGACATGACTTTGTCTCTAAGTATTAAGTCCATAAGTCCTTCATAAGTTTTTTTCCGTCTTAGATAGTTCAACCCATCGTGAGAAAGTAATGCGTATTCTTGCAATAAACTCGGAGAATTCAACTCCATTTTCAGGTAACATGTTTTTAAATTGTAGACGATAGCCGTCTTCGTTAAGCTGATATTTCTTTAACAAAGCGGCCCTGACAACCTCATAATTGTTCTTGTCAGGTTCATCCACCATATTTAATATACTTAGAGCTTTACCTGTCAGTATCCCTGATAACTGATAAACATATTTTGCTTTGTCTATGTTATGAGCTGTACATGCTTGTTCAAATCTGTCCAGATAGAACATTATGTCATCACTGGAAGGACTAAATGTTGGTAACTTAATCTTAAAAGTATCATTATTAGCCTTACCAGAAGATGAACCCTTGTTTGAATCATTACCATTACTCATGCTCGTCAATTTCAATTTTTCCAACTCTAAAGCTAAGACCTTTTCTTCATGTTCCATTTTTGCTTTCTCTTTCCTCTCATCAGACTCTCTCTGTAATCTTCTTTCCTCAGCCTGAGCCTCTTTTTGAAGTCTTTCATTTTCAGCTTCTTTTTCAAGTCTTTTATTTTCAGCCTCTTTTTCAAGTCTTTTATTCTCAGCCTCTTTTTGAAGTCTTTCAGCTTCTAGCTGTAGCTGGAGTTTTCTTTCCTCAGCTTCTGATTCCCTTTTTTGTTTTTCCATTTCCATTTGGAATCTTTTCTCATCCACCTGCATCTGCAGTTTCTTTTGTTCAGCTTCCATCTGCAGTTTCTTTTGTTCAGCTTCCATTGCTTTATCATATCGAGCAGTTGCAAATTCTTCTAACTTATCACCAGTCTTGCCAAGCAATTTACCCTGCTCAATAAAGTGCTCAAATGTAGACATGTTGTCTAACATATGAGTCCAAAACCTGAAATAATTAACTAATTTATTTCAAACCTAAGTGTAACAAGTCTTAATTAAGCACTTGTATATTCACATCACCTTATATTATCCCAGTCTCTGTGGGAAACAAGTCTCCAATCAAAGAACTTGTATATGAAATATCAACAATCAATTCTTGATCATAAGTGCACTTCTCATTCAATAGTGCACGACACTATTCATCATTCATTTATCATCAGTGTAGTAGTAACAGTGCATTAGCATAGCCCATTAACTAATTACTATAACTGTAAACAATGACTATGTAAACACATGCAGAATGTAAACATTGATAATGTAAACAATACAAACAATGTAAACAATAACAATGTAAACAATAACAAAGATCAGCAACAATACAAAAACTTTCGCAGAAATCAACTAAAAATAAAGCAGAAATTAATGAAATATCACAAAAAATGTGACGATATCTGCGCTATAATTAAACAAAATACATGACACCACAGTGTATAAACAAAAATGTTGTATGAAACTAAATTATAGACAAGAGTAGGCTAACAAATACAAACAAATCAAAACAAAACTAAAGAATGCGAAATAATAACGAAAACAATATTAAAACATGTCATCACAGCTAACATAAATAGCAACAGAAGTCGCTTAGCAAATTCCAGTATTGGAAATTTGCAAACCCTACAGAAAACGCTCACAATAGACGACCTCTATGACGTGGCATAATCTAACGGAGACACCACCCAACCGAGAACCCGCTGAAATATAAACATATAAATATACGAATAACATATAAACATATAACATATAGAATGAGATGATACACAGAAGACTCAGCAGAAGTATAAGGGCACAGTTTACATACAAACAGGCCACTTAACTTATAGGCTTCCAATCGTAGAACAGCAGAAAAAACGGATGTCAATCAACGTCCTAAAGAGCGAAGCTCCAACGATGATGGCACATCTGAACTGCTTCCACTGCTAACACGATGGTACAAGAGCTTCTGAAATACTGTGTGTTGAGTTGTTTCGGCACTTGACCTTCTAATCCAAAAGTAAGTTGATGGAAATCGGTACTTGGCCTTCTTCAGAAAACAACCCGTTTCAACCGGCACTTGACCTTCACAAAAACGACAGCACTGGAACCTTGACAGCAGCAACTTGCTTGACTTGTGTAAAAGATAACAGCAGTCCGAGTTATCCGGCAACATGTAACAACGCCGGGTACTGTCAAATTCTTGTTTCCGTCAAAAAGTTGAAATTTTGACTTTTACCGGGCAACGCCGAGTACTTTGAAAATTTTGAAGATGTTGACTGTATTGAAGAATGTTAATTTCTTGAAGGATGCTGATGAATTCTTGTTGAAAATGAAGTGGGTAAGGGACCCCGTGTTTGCTGGGACCAGAATCAAACCAGCTTATGGCCACCAAATGATGCGTGATGCCATATGATGATGGATGGTATCCGCATGTCTGGTTTTGTGTAGTGTGCAGATGTGTTCAGTCAAAACAATGTTCATACAAAAATAACAGGGCAATCCACATAGGACGTCAGTAAACTCACGACGTATAAAGTCAATGATTCTTGAAACAGCCGTTGACGTTTTTCTTCATTATTTATTGTGGACGCCACAGTGACAAAATGGTTACGCGAATATGTAGACACATCAAACAGTCATTATCACAGCAACATTCAATACAGCAATAGACGGTAGACAGCATTACAATGATGAGTCAGATGCATGTTATATTTCATAGTGCTGTAAATGTAGTCAGGTGAAAAACTCCATCCCTTTCTATAACAGCCAGGAGATAACCAGATGTATGAGATCAGTTCACTCTCCTTAGTTTGACTTCAGCAAGACAGACACGTCTGCCGAAGTATAAATAATGTCCTCAAAAATATCCTCTAGATAATAAAGGTTTTTCAAACCTAGTTCATTTAACAAAGTAGCAAGTAATGGTCCTTGGAACCTGCATCAACCGATGCAGCACAATACAGCGACATGTGAGCTAGGAAAACATCTCGTGACGACGACTTTCGAAGACAGGCTATGAACCAGAAATCGTTCACGACCAAAAATCGATAGAGTTAATGAAAATGTTAATTTACCTTGCCTTCCGGAAATACACAGAAATATTATGCCTCCCGGCATGTGCAAATACACTAGAGGTATTATCCCGAATAAACGAAATATCCATAAGAGGACTACACATCCCTGACAGAACAAAAAATAGCGGAGATCCTCTAGATAATAAAGGTTTTTCAAACCTAGTTCATTTAACAAAGTAGCAAGTAATGGTCCTTGGAACCTGCATCAACCGATGCAGCACAATACAGCGACATGTGAGCTAGGAAACATCCTAGACACTTGGCCAGCTCTGTCCCCTGACTTTAATCCCTTTGAACATTTCTGGGACCAGGTAGGCAGAAGGGTGCACGCCCTCCATTATCATCCAGAGACCTTGGACCAGTTGTTTACAGCGCTTACTGAAGCATGGAACAACGCCCCAGAAGACCAGATCAGACGTTTGATGTTCTCCATGAAACGCCGCTGCACTGCAGTGGTGCAAGCCCATGATGGCCACACTCGTTACTGAGTTGATTTTTTGTTTTCTTTGGACACCACACTTCTTTAAGGTATGACCACGTGACACTCAATTATCACATTGTTGTTTTTGTAACATAATTTCTTTCAGGACATAAATCCCTTATCGAACTGCTATGTTAGCTTGATCACTTCCTCGCTGCACATTTATTGCAAACAAAATACAAGACGTGACAGGTTTCTTTTGTTAGACAGTAAAATACAAGTATTGTCCAACGATTTGTAATTAAGCATCTACTTGGTAGATTTGCATTTCTTGAAATATGTTCACAAAGGCGTAACCTTCGTGAGAGAACGACATTTTTCATCAGTAGCTTCCGAAGCACACTTGAAGGGTAGGACAAAAAAAGAAAGACTAATCTATGCCCGTCAGTCCCACCAGACGTCAGGAGTTAAAGTCTTAACCCGTACAGGGCGGGCTAATATAAGCCGTGTGTCTAAGACATGCAGCTAGGACAAGATAGAAGACAAAAAAACCTGGTCAAGATACTTGGTCAGGAATGCGGAAATGTAAGACAAAAAATTGTAAGTTGCTAAATAGCGGGTTGTGTGCGCGCCACCAGGATGGTAAAAATAGACGAGCACAAGGATAAATGGGATAAAATGATGGATGGAGGAGAGGTGAGGTTTGTTGTAAACTAGGGGCTAGTTATCTCTTCAGATCAGCTGGCATCTCCGCATTGAAGATCGACTGTAATAGATCTCCATCGTCTTCTGTCTCTTGTCTTGATGGTGCACTTTGATAGACTATTTTCTGTCCACCTTTTCATGTTATCTTCCCAGTTATATCGCTGTCTTCCTCTTGTACCTTTGCCTTCAACTTGTTCTCCCATTATGGTCTTCAGCAAGGTGTTTTCACGGACTAAGATTAAAAATCGAAGAAAATAATTTATACTGACGAAAAACTGCTAGTATTTAAATTATTATAAAATGAATGAATGTTACGTACAACGCTATTTGTGGATAATGGGGACCAACACTGTAAACGTTTCCCATGTAGAATGTCTTTACTAAATCACTTCCTTTCTCTTGTTGTCATCTTGACACTTCATCTATCAAAGGAGCATAGGCTTTTAACAGTATCAGCACAGGGTGCCCCCATGTCCTCCCCATTCCCTTAACGTCTGTCTCCAGCCAATTTAGTTTATGTAGCAACTCTTTTTACACGATGAAGTTGCTGACTCCTTGCATAACCTCATCTTTATTGCCGCTTACGACATGCTTGGCAAGAGTGGTGGTTATATTCTGTATATGTCTCATAACAGAATCCAAGGAGCCACACAAGGCAGTTCATTATGATGTCTAACCGATCCTAGAAAAAATAAATGGAGAAAAATAGAATTATGTAAATCAAAGTAAACTAGAGGGTGATTGAAATATCACGTTCTATTTTTAAACTTTTATTTCTTCACTCCTGCACAAATACATACGAAATAAACTGAAAATAAAGAGAATAGAATTTCATTTTATTACATACAATAACACGTCACATTAACTGTATAACTTAGCTTGAGATCCAGTCTCCTCAACACGTGACTTCATAGCCGTTAGCCATTTTTGTTGTCTATTGTAACGACCGTTTATTTGTTGTCTATTGTAACGACTGTTTATTTGTTGTCTGTTGTAACGACCGTTTATTTGTTGTCTATTGTAACGACCGTTCATGTGTTGTCTATTGTAACGATTGTTTATTTGTTGTCTATTGTAACGATTGTTTATTTGTTGTCTATTGTAACGATTGTTTATTTGTTGTCTGTTGTAACGATTGTTTATTTGTTGTCTATTGTAACGACTGTTTATTTGTTGTCTGTTGTAACGACCGTTTATTTGTTGTCTATTGTAACGACCGTTCATGTGTTGTCTATTGTAACGACCGTTTATGTGTTGTCTATTGTAACGACCGTTTATGTGTTGTCTATTGTAACGATTGTTTATTTGTTGTCTATTGTAACGATTGTTTATTTGTTGTCTGTTGTAACGACCGTTTATTTGTTCTCTGTTGTAACGACCGTTTATGTGTTGTCTGTTGTAACGACTGTTTATTTGTTGTCTATTGCAACGACTGTTTATTTGTTGTCTATTGTAACGACTGTTTATTTGTTGTGTATTGTAATGACCGTGTATTTGTTGTCTGTTGTAACGACTGTTTATTTGTTGTCTATTGTAACGACCGTTTATTTGTTGTCTATTGTAACGACTGTTTATTTGTTGTCTGTTGTAACGACCGTTTATTTGTTGTCTATTGTAACGACTGTTTATTTGTTGTCTGTTGTAACGACTGTTTATTTGTTGTCTATTGTAACGACCGTTTATTTGTTGTCTATTGTAACGACTGTTTATTTGTTGTCTATTGTAACGACTGTTTATTTGTTGTCTATTGTAACGACTGTTTATTTGTTGTCTATTGTAACGACCGTTTATTTGTTGTCTATTGTAACGACTGTTTATTTGTTGTCTATTGTAACGACTGTTTATTTGTTGTCTATTGTAACTACTGTTTATTTGTTGTCTGTTGTAACGACCGTTTATTTGTTGTCTATTGTAACGACTGTTTATTTGTTGTCTATTGTAACGACCGTTTATTTGTTGTCTATTGTAACGACTGTTTATTTGTTGTCTATTGTAACGACTGTTTATTTGTTGTCTATTGTAACGACTGTTTATTTGCTGTAAGAACACGCCCCGTGTACTTCCCCCGGGGGGTCTCTGTAGAGACAAAGAATAGGGGCATATATACCGCTCCCTCATGCAACTCGTCCAAGGCGACTAATATGAGGTAATCCATGAGGCTGGCAACCTCATCATATAAAACAGGTTGCCATAAAAACCACTGCTTCAAAATGGTGTGAATTCTTGCAGCAGGCTTCCTGACGGGGAACCAGATGTAGTGGTGGCTTCATGTGACGTAAGGAAGGCAAAAGAGAATGATAATGTTGCAAGAACCCACAAGAAGCGACAAACTGACAAAACAGAATTGTCCACTTTCGCTATACGAACACACAAGACGCGAAAAACTGACAAAACAGAATTGTCCACTTTCGCTATACGAACACACAAGTAGCGACAAACTGACAAAACAGAATTGTCCACTTTCGCTATACAAACACACAAGACGCGAAAAACTGACAAAACAGAATTGTTCACTTTCGCTATACGAACACACAAGAAGCGAACAACTGACAAAACAGAATTGTCCACTTTCGCTATACTAACATATAAGAAGCGAACAACTGACAATACAGAATTGTCCACTTTCGCTATACGAACACACAAGAAGCGAACAACTGACAAAACAGAATTGTCCACTTTCGCTATACGAACACACAAGACGCGAAAAACTGACAAAAAAGAATTGTCCACTTTCGCTATACGAACACATAAGAAGCGACAAACTGACAAAAAAAAATTGTCCACTTTCGCTATAGGAACACATAAGAAGCGACAAACTGAGAAAACAGAATTGTCCACTTTCGCTATACGAACACATAAGAAGCGACAAACTGACAAAACAGAATTGCCCACTTTCGCTATACGAACACATAAGAAGCGACAAACTGACAAAACAGAATTGTCCACTTTCGCTATACGAACACATAAGAAGCGACAAACTGACAAAACAGAATTGTCCACTTTCGCTATACGAACACATAAGAAGCGACAAACTGACAAAACAGAATTGTCCACTTTCGCTATACGAACAAACAAGAAGGAATAAATAAGAAGGAATTGCAGAAGATAATATATCGCATTCAGTTCTTTATTATAACACACACCACCGACTCAGTTCTTTATTATAACACACACCACCGACTCAGTTCTTTATTATAACACACACCACCGACTCAGTTCTTTATTATAACACACACCACTGACTCAGTTCTTTATTATAACACACACCACCGACTCAGTTCTTTATTATAACACACACCACCGACTCAGTTCTTTATTATAACACACACCACCGACTCAGTTCTTTATTATAACACACACCACCGACTCAGTTCTTTATTATAACACCACCACAGTTCTTTATTTATAACCACCGACTCAGTTCTTTATTATAACACACACCACCGACTCAGTTCTTTATTATAACACACACCACCGACTCAGTTCTTTATTATAACACACACCACCGACTCAGTTCTTTATTATAACACACACCACCGACTCAGTTCTTTATTATAACACACACCACCGATTTAGTTCTTTATTATAACACACACCACCGACTCAGTTCTTTAATATAACACACACCACCGACTCAGTTCTTTATTATAACGCACACCACCGACTCAGTTCTTTATTATAACACACACCACCGACTCAGTTCTTTATTATAACACACACCACCGACTTAGTTCTTTATTATAACACACACCACCGATTTAGTTCTTTATTATAACACACACCACCGACTCAGTTATAATAAGTTGTTTCTTGAGTAACATGTCATTTAAGCTCTGTCCTCGGAAATCTCCAAATGATCATCCTGTTGTGTCGATGTTTGTAGAGATTTCAGCTCTGACCAGGAAGTACGTTAACCTCAGATCCAAGTCTTTCACGTATCGTGACCTAGAAAATGGAACAGGCACACTATGACGTACGTCCATACGCGTAAGTTATAATAAAGATAACCTAAATAAATGAAGGTAGAATTTTTGTAGTCGAAATTTAAAAGCAAACAGAAACGCCCCATGTAGTAACCCGTGGTATACAAACAATACTAATGCCTACTGATCCCTCAGGTATGACGTCACGAGCCACTAACACAAGGTTAAGTTAGTGGCTGTAACGTCATCTTGTAAAACAAGAAATTGCTACAGAAACCACTTCTGTAAGAGCATATGAATGTGTCGGTGCAGGCTTCCTGTCAGGTGTCTTGCTACAGTGCTGACTGCATGTTCCACAGGGAACGAACATGTGAATGATTTAGCACTTCATCGTTTCCTGGTCAGACCTTTGCTGCTGTGTGTTTGAATATTCTATTTTTGTACTACTAGTTCTAATTAATGCATGATTCTTTCTTGGCTTTTCTAATACTTCTGCGTGTGTTTTCTTCTCTCTCCAGGAGCTGCGGCCCTTCCTTCTTTGTAGCCACATTTCAAGGGTCTCAATTCTTTCTTCTAATTGATTCTTTACTGTCCATGTTTCTACACTTTACAATAATGAAGGTTATACACAGCACTTGATCACTCACATTTTTAATCAATGAGTTATTAGTTTGGTAGTAAGATTACCAACTCAGACTTTATAATCTCCATCTTATTGTTCGTTCCCTATGAAAGATGGAGGCATAACTGTTGTGGTCACTTTGAAGGAAGACAGCAAACAGCATACCAATACTCTTTCAGCACTTGTTTATGTGGCAACTCTTTTTACATGATGAAGTTGCCAGTCTCATGCCCAGCTTATATTAGTGGTCGTGTACGACACGCTTGATGGTGCAGTAGTCCTGATCTTTGTTAGTCCTAACAGAAACCCCAGCAAACTGCACGGGGTCAACGACAATGGTTATTTATTTTTTGAACCCGAAAACGCAATGTTTGCTTAACAAAGGGAGATAAACGTGTTATTACTGCATACACTGGGAAACAAAGACCTGGCTATTTATTGTTACTGTTGTTCAGAATCGACATCTCTGCGCTCTGGACAAGCCTTTAGGTGCTCAGTTTCCCTCAGGTAATGCGGATAGACGTGTTGCGGAGATTAATCACCGAAGAGGAATATTATTTTCTTTTTAGTCGAATGTCATAGAATCAGTTGTACCGTATGTTACATCTTCGTTGCTGCAACTGTGGGTTCATTTATCTTTTGGCTGCAATATTTTTTGTATGATTCTTGAATCAATATTTCTTGTTAACTTTTTGCAAGTCTTGATTTATTCATTATTGATTTTTCTATCGTTTTAGGCGTGTTATTATTCTTATACGCTTAAGGTTGACTGTAGCTGTCAAACAACGAATGTTCAATACAAATTCGTAACGAAGCCAACTCTTGAGAAAAACATCCTCAGTACAAGCGAGTCTGGTAGTGACGACTTTACACAATTTTTAATCGATACGAGCTACATATAATGTAAAACCACGAACACCACTTTGGAATTATATAACCCACATTTCTGAATTAGAATCAAGTTCATGTAAGCTATCAGTCTTTATTACATGGTCTAGTGCATTGATCACGATCGTTTGAACTGAGTGTGGTGGATTTGGTGTTATTCTATAAATATTATTAATTTTAATTCTATCTGGTGTGAGGTCAGCTATGCAAGCCCCTGAGGTTTATTAAATTCATATAAGTTTACAGGGTACCTGTCTGCTTCCACCAATGACCTCACCCGATTATATATCTTCCCCTACTGAAGTGTAATGGTGTGTGTATGTTGTCTAGCAAGTGTCTAGGGTATATGCAATGTGATGGAGTGTATAAACAAGACAACAACTACACCTATTACTAATAAACAATGATTAAACAAGTCACTGGTTAAGTTTTCAATTTAACATATTTTTTGTACAATTTATTTTCCTGTATCCTTGTTATTCTTTTAGACACAGGAATAATCAACTCAAAATGATAATATAAATATTTACATCAATTAATTCACAAATATAATTGAGTCTGTGTTTTCCCACAATTATTTATATGAGTCAATCTAGAAAAGTATCAAGTATTCCTTGCTCCTAGAAAAGGGTACAGGTTATTCGAACGTTTGGATTCATCACTGTCTGACACAATATATTTTGGGAAATTGAGAGTTGGATTGTTTGCGATATCAAATACCCCAGACACGATTGCTTATCTGGGATTTCTGGTAACAGGCTGACTGAAGTATACAATGTCAGCTTCCACTGCCAAGTCACGCTTCTGCTTCTTGTAATATATGTATGTGCAGGCACTCAGTAGATATGGCCTCACTGCAGAACTTATGGTCAGGTATTTGATCAGCTGGGCTCACTTTCAAACGTAGAAGAAACCCTGGAACAATATAAATGTGTCCAACTCAGCATCTAATAGTCTCTCTCTTTCCCTACTCTAACATTTTTAATATCATCAGACATCAGTATGGTAACTAAACAATTAGTTAACGTTCTCAATTTGGTTGGTACCCCCTTCATGGATAAATAACTTTCAAACCACCGGTTGACACTTGACAAAGGAAACCATTTACATTAATAATATCAAGTCATGTACAATCACGGTGACTTGCTGAAGAAGACGGCCAGTGATCTTCCTGGTCTTATGTCATAATACAACATTGTTTTCATTAATATTTAATTTTCTTTTCTCCCAATATGGTAGTAAGCCTGTCTGGCTTTTCTACAACAGGTTAATACATTTCCTAACAACGCTGTGAAACAACACAGTGTTTGATGTTGACTTCCCTCTAGATAGACGTTTCCCCAAATGATTTTCATACAAATTCAATATTGCATACATAAAAATAATAATAACGATAAGATAAATGTTGTCATTCTTACCGCATCAGAGAAATATAATCACTAAATAGTTGAATATGGCGATATATGGCAACAGTCCAGATCGCTGCTAGTGCAGAATAGCAAACAAGAATGTACTCCTTCTTGTCTTTAACACAACTTTAGTGATCAAAATCTTTATAACAAGTGGCCCCGAATACCAACTACTAATGGCTTTTATTCAATTGTTAGTATATTACACCACAGCCAATCAGGGACCGTTTGGCTCCTAGCGTTCTTTTTTTCAAAACTGACCTCAAGTATTCAAAATTAAGACTCCTTCCCCTCTACCCCCACTACGGGCAAACTGAGAAAGATTTTCAAGTCCGTTCGTCTATCTGTCTTCTGTCTAACTTCTTTATTTCTTAATAGTTTTAAATTCTGATACATACTTATTGATCCTGTTGTTATCTATCGCAGTCATTACATTATTTTATTCTTGTATTTATTTCTAATGCCTAGTATCGTTTTATTTCTACAATGCTTCAAAAAATTAATTCCTATCTCTCCTATTCAAATTTGTAAACACGACTAGTGACACTCCTAGTCCGATACTCCGTCTCATCCCCCCATTCAGTACTGCATATTCAAAAAATCTCACGTTAACCTTAATTTTTTCCTTTTATTTTTAACTATCGCTCTCATGCAGACCGCAGCAGATCCTTGTAGTACGTTACCAAATTTTTAACAACACGTTTGTAGAATCACTACTTTAGCACTACTTCTAGCTAAAAATGCGACTTGTGTGTGTGTTTATATCGGCTGACGATTCTAACAGCGTGAATATGTGCCACTAACGCGTGTCGAGAAAAAGGGGGGTCTGCAACTTGTGACGTCGCGTTTCTGCCATGCTACGACATTTATCTCTCAATTTTATGCCTTCGTGTATTCGTTTTTACACGTTTTCTTCTCTCTCTCTTGCTTTGAAGGCTAGGCTTGAACTGTGACGTTAGTTTCACGCAAGCGGTATTAAAATCTAGTGGCTTTGCTAGCGAGATAATTAACCAGCCTTTCTACAGCAAACATTGGATTCCCGACTGGCATAGTAGAAGCTGTTAGTCACTAACACACGGGCTGTTTTATTTACTAGCATTTAAGGAGTCCAATTCTATGGAAATTAGCGTTTGTCTCACAGATCGAGGCATAAAATTTTAGCACTGACTTGCGGCGTCGGCGACAACGATCTCCATAACTTCGCTCTTTTATTCCTAGGTTATTTTCTACTTATAAACAACCATATTATACAGTTCAATCGAGGAAATCTCGAGACATATGTGAGCGTGTTGTACATACAGATTGTATTTTACGACACTGAGTCTACCAAGTTTATTATTTGATTACTATCACGATCAGTTCTTCGTAATAAAAATTCAATATGTTGAATTATCCATATTCGTAAACTGACTAGAATTACTGCTCAGTAATTTAATAAAAAAAACAAAAAACACGTTCCTTCTTCATAAACTGAATTTAGTTCTTTGGCTTTACAAACCAACGTTTATTTGACCTTCAAATACATATACTTTAAATGACAACACTAGCCTCGACGCTGGTAGTTAACGAATACCACGTTTCAATTATTCCCTTCAATAATACTCCTAAAACGATTTCAAATAGACTCTCAGGTTCTTACACGTTTGATAAGAAATCTCACAAGATGTGAAGGTTAGAAGAGGTGCTCAGGTGTCTACGGACATATATTTTATCACACTGAGAAGTGGTTAACGAATCCACACTAAGAAGGTTGGAGCACAACCGGTGGCCATAAAGGCATGAACACAGACTCCATGGTTGCCAAGTCTTCCGTGTCATCATTCACTACGCGTAACGTTCTAGGTTATCTAGTTGGGATGCTGAATGGTGCAATCATCTCAGTTAAAAGTAAAACCAACAAAGATGATTACATACCATGCAGCAGTCCTCAACAGGGGTCAGACAAAAGCTGGTACCCTGGTCCTCCAGGTTGGGGGTTTTAGCACAGGGCCGACACCCTTGTATGTGTAAAAGAAAATCTTAATCGTTACGGAAACAGCAACAAATGAAAAAAACTTTGATGCAAGACGGACATGAGGAGTCTGAGGCTCGTATGACTGTCAGTGGTGAAAGCCGGAAGGAAGTCATTGGCATGAAAACGGATGCCCCGATCGCAAAACACGAAACAAGAATTGGATTCTGGAATGTCAGAACTTTACATGTGGCAGGAAAACTGAGGCAGATCTCAGCAGAGATGAGGAACTACAGATTACACATCGTGGGAATAAGTGAGAGCAGATGGACCGGGACAGGGAGAATAAAAAAAGCAACAGGAGAAACAGTACTTTACTCTGGAAGAGAGGATGAGCAGCACAATGAAGGCGTAGCCATTATCCTAAAGAAATGAATAGAAAGGTCATTACTAGAATGGAAACCCATCAACAACAGACTGATAAGAACAAAACTGAGAGGGAAATTCATTAACAAAACCATAATACAATGCTAAGAACCAACAAATGACAGCATGAAGAGGTCAAGGAAGAATTCTATCAACAGCTACAAAGGGAAATGGAAATCGCACCTAGATATGATCTTATCATGGTAATGAGAGACCTCATTGCTAAATTTGGAACACACAATAATTTAGTGAAAGAGTAATGAGGAAATGCGGCAGCGAAACAAAAAATGAGAATGGGTATAAACTAATGAACTTCTGCAGCATTAACAACTTGGTCATTGGGCTGAACAATTGTTAACGCATTATATCTGGTCCGTCGCCTTTTGTGAAGGATTTAAGCAATGATTTAGCCCGTTCAAGCACCCAGCTGGTGTAATCCAACGAAATCTCTCTTATAAGGTATAGCTCTGTTTAGTGTAAATATATGTCTAAGTATTTATATATAGATTAAATATTCTGGCTCACAGGTTTGCTTTCATACATATAACTGAATCAACTATTATTGTTTAGTTTTAAAACAACAGGTAACACATTTAATAGTGAAATAGTCTTTAACAGCTTAAAATAAATATGGAAAGATTAGTGGAATTTTGATGGATATAAAGTTCTCGTCATTGAGACGTAGGTGGAAATTTAACTTTATACTTAAAGTTTAACTAAAATGTCCTTTTTGCTGGTGCCTTTTAGTTAGCATTTAGCTTGTATGAGTGAGTCCTGCAGCCTAGGTTCATCAATTTTGTGATGACGAAAGCCTTCTCCACACTCTCGTCCACTGTAAGCAGTTATGGTGGATGCTTTTCTCTCACACTAGTGACGTTAGTACCACAAATCGTCTGATGGCTTGTAACCACGAACCCAAATTTGTGGGAATACACAATCTTCCTTGCACAGGTTTTCAGATGGATGCGAGTAATTTCGGTGCACATGCTCTCGAATCAATTTCGTCTGAGAAATTCCTCTTATGACGGTGTTCTGTGATACACTTAGCCTGGGAAACTAGTAATTTCTCTTCGACGGGTGTTCTGCGATACACTTGATCTGGGATATTATTTCTCTTATGACTGATGATCCAATTCCTAGGTTTCCAGTCTTGTATTTATAAAGTCCTGGTCCTGAAGTTTTATAGTCTGTGTATTTAAATATGCGGGTTTACTCTTAGGGTTTCAGAGTTGCCCAAATACTGCCGATCTGTCACTTTTGATATAGGAATCCTAGGTCCGATCCTTCTCTTCCTGGCTTTTGGGAGTTGCTCGTGTGAAGTTGCGAAGCTGTCTGTTCTGTGTTTCTGAGTTCACTAGATTATATCTCTCATTCTAGTTCAAATTCCAGATGGTGTTACCGCCGAATGTTCCAATAGAATTCATTGTATATTCCGGCTCTTACTTCAAACCAATCAAATTTCTCTAGCACTGTTTGGGTGGGGAAGTTTTAATTCAAAATATCCCCTCACGTGTTTTAATATTAAATTTAAAATTCCACGCGCGACTCCTTTATAATAAGACGTAATATTGTTCCGGCTGCACCTATCTGCCGCCCACAATACTGTGACCATGTTTTCCTGGCGTAATGTCTTTCGCCAAGATGTCTACCCCGACAGGTTATCCAATTATCGCCTTGATCTGCGTGCCTCTGCCAGACAGATGTCTGGTCAGACAATGTTGTCTTCTTTCATCGTACGCACAATACATGCTTGTGTCAACAAGGCCATCAGCTTTTCACTGGGGTCAAATGTTGGACCGCCACGTTTCAAAGGGTGGTCAGACTGAGAGAATAGATAAGCATATGTCCGGTATAATTACCTGGTATTATCGCATGTACCTTGCGGAACGTAAACAATTCTGCGTGTAAAGCAGATACGACCGGAGGGGAGTAGAGGGTTAGAGACTTCCACCTACTAGATTCAGCATAGAAAGTAAAATAGTGAATGGAAGGGCAACAATTATGCCACAGAATGGCAGAGACAGCTATACATTAACTTTGTTGATTTTGAAAAGGCTTTTGACAGCCTGTGGAAAATACTGAGCGCTTATGGGATTACCAGCTGCATTGTTTCCATCATAAAAAGCCTCTATGCTAACTTTATATGCAGTGTTGTGTTGAGTAACCTAACTGTTGAGGTGAAGACAGGAGTACGACAGGGATGCACCTTATCAATAACTTTATTTTTGACAGTCATAGACTGGGTGATGCGCCAGACAACAGAGGGCAGTCCAAGAGGAATTAGATGGACAACGTTTTCTACACTGGAAGATCTGGAATATGCAGATGACATTGCATTACTTGCACATTCACATCAACACATCCAAGACAAAACAGATAGACTAAATAAGTATAGCCAACAGGTGGGTCTGAACATCAGTCTAAAGATGACAGAGGTAATGACACTCAATGTGGGCAGTCCTGAGCCCATAACAATAAGGAACAAGAAGCTGGAACAGTTGGATATATTCACATAAATAGGATGCATAGTAACACCAGACGGCGGAACAAGCAAAGACATCAACAACAGAATGAATAAAGCGTGAACAGCCTTTGTAAGTGTGAGGAAAACATCTGGAAGTCCTCTCGGTACAGAACAAACAACAAATTAAGATTACGGTATATGAGAGCTGTGCACTTTCTGTGCTTCTCTATGGTGCGAAATGTTAGAGAGTAACAGGGAAGGAAATGTCGAAATTGTCCTACTTCCACACAATCTGCCTAAGGAAAATTCTCCGAATATTTTGGCCGAATGGCATCACCAACCAAGAACTGCTTACTCGGAATAACCGAGAGTACATGCACACCATCATATCTGGCAGACGCTGGAGTTGGATTGGGCACGTCCGCAGAAGAAACCGCGATGCCACCAAAAGAAAAGCTATGCCATGGACCCCTGAAGGAATGCGAAAGAGAGGCCGACCAAAAATAAATTTGCTGAGAACTCTGGAGGCCGAGATGCAAAGAGGGAACCAGAGCTGGATCAATGTACGAAGGATGGCCGCTGATCTAACAAAGTGGAAGCAGTTTGTTGCTTGCCCCACAAAACGCCACAAGATGGCCGCTATTCTAACAAAGTGGAAGCAGTTTGTTGCTTGCCCTACAAGACGCCACAAGATGGCCACTGATCTAACAAAGTGGAAGCAGTTTGTTGCTTGCCCTACAAGACGCCACAAGGTGGCCGCTGATCTAATAACGTGGAAGCAGTTTGTTGCTTGCACTACAAGACGCCACAAGATGGCCACTGATCTAACAAAGTGGAAGCAGTTTGTTGCTTGCACTACAAGACGCCACAAGATGGCCACTGATCTAACAAAGTGGAAGCAGTTTGTTGCTTGCCCTACAAGACGCCACAAGATGGCCACTGATCTAACAAAGTGGAAGCAGTTTGTTGCTTGCCCTACAAGACGCCACAAGATGGCCACTGATCTAACAAAGTGGAAGCAGTTTGTTGCTTGCCCTACAAGACGCCACCAGGCGTGATGGCCACTGACTGCTGTGACAGTTGGCAGCTAAGGATCCAAGAAGAAGACAGCTGCAAAAACTGGACACCCAAGAACCTGGCTATTTATTGTTACTGTAGTTAAAAATCTGGACAAACCCGTAGGTGCTCAGTTTCCCTCAGTTAATGTGGAAGGATATGGATACTTATTTTTCTTGTAGCACGCTGGTTGTAAACTCACATAACTCACCTTCTCATACGTCCATCTCCGCTAGTTTTACGTTTGATTCCGAATTCCAGCAGGTCTGAGTAGTGTAGACTGCAGTGTCGGTCTCTAACAGGCGATCGTTAATTGTCCTCCCTTATTCAAATCCAGTGTGGGACCTCAAGACGCAGCAATAGAGACCGCAGTCAGCGACTCATAGCTTGACTGCCTGCGTCAGGACCAGCGAATCAGAGCTGGTCAAGACCGCACTCCACCTCCACGTGGTGGTCCTGGAAACAGTCTGCAGCTGTGCAGGCTGGCTGAGCGAGTGTGGATCGAAATGGGAAGGCAAACCCGGTCCTAAAAAATGCCGTGCAGAAGTCGGATGTGTCGACCGAAAGGTGCAGATATCACAGCTACGTTGTAAACAGACACAACGCAACCACCGTCCTTTTCAGGGCGAACGAAGAAGAAGAAGAAGAAATCCAGTGTCCCGACTATGGATGCTTTCAAGACTAGTCTGTCAGCTCTCTCAATGCTCGGCTATTTAATCGTTCAAAAAGCGAGTTCGTTCCCGGGCCAGTACAAAACAGGTCGATGTCTCCACGACCTTCTACAAAGTCTTCCTCTTTGTTCGAATACCCTCAGAGGTCACCTTGAAAATGCTTGAATTAAAGATGTCGTGAGCAGCGGGTTACCGACATCTCTATGAAGTTTCTCCTAAACTGGAACTAGCGACGCCCACATACGCTTTTTCTGTTCCTCAAATGTAGGGTACTCTTGTAGCATATGTTGGCTACCATTTTATCAGTGTCAGGTGGACTCTTAACAACGGTTTCTTACCTTAGCAGATTATTGAACTGATAGTATCTCAGTCAGTTGTGGCCTGCGCGGGGGCTGATGATATTTACTTCTTCTGTTCTGTTGAGCTAGTAATAGGTTTTGTGCTTCTTGTGGCTTGGATGTTCTGTTCTGTTGAGCTGATAATAGGCTTTGTGCGTCTTCTGGCATAGATGTTTTGTTTGACATGTGTTTCTGTAATTGTATCGTTATAGGTCTCTCGGTCTCTCCATATTTGATGCCTGTATTAATCTGGGGTTATTTTAAAGACTCATTTGCCAGGTCTGTCGGTTTCTTCATTCGCGAAAATATTGCGGCGAGGTTGGTGCGTCAGTATGATACCGGACTTGAAGGTTTTTTACATTGGACATGCCGTCAAATATAACCAACGGACCTCGTTTCTATGTTGAACCGGGAGCGCTTCGCTAATGCGAGGCAAAATTGTTATTTCAAAAAAAAAAAAAAAAAAAAAGAAGAAAATAAATCTTTAAAATCACTAATATAGTTTGTAGAACGTTGCTCATAGGACACTTGTGCCTTTGTTTCGTAGAGTCATGAGTGCTTCTATTGCTCACGGTAAAAGTAAAGGTTGTCCCATAGCAGATACTGCCGTAGATGTGTGAAGTGTTAGAGACTTCATTATATTAGGTCCAGCTTCGAGACATGGGGTGATCAGATCTCGTCTCGCTGCCTTTGCATTCCATAACTCAAGAGCAGAGTCAGGTACCCATTTACAGCTGGATAGACTAACGTAACGGCACCCAGTACCTTTGACACTAGACGCCAACGCTCTCACCACTCTGCTAATCGGACGCTCATTTCTGACAGTACACCTGTGACAACACTACTATCTTGAGTTATGTTCTTCAGCAGTTTTTAGGACGTCCTTCTTTGCTTTGAAATTGCTTTAAAATGTGCCTGTTGCTGCTGACAGCTTTAAGTTTAAAAACCCGTGTATAGTTGTTTAGTTTTAGACATGTGCAGGGTCTAGTGGCAGTTGTAACAGCTACTGAAAGCTAGATTTTTTTTTAAACCCGAGTTTATTGGCTTTGGTTTAGACACACATACTTACACTTCCAGTGGTAGCTATACCAGCTACTGATCCAACAAATAATCTCAGCTTGAAAAGGTTCATATTTAAAGCCATCACATGTTTTCTGATTTGCATTGCTGGTGGTATCTCTCTTCTAGCTCCTGGTACATTATCATCACCATCATCACCACCATCATCATCACCATCATCATCTTTGCCTCCTATAGATCGTGGAGTCACCACTACAACTATTCCCCTTACAGGAAGCCTGCACTAAAACATTGATGTGGTATTGTAGTTGTTGTGTCGACTGGAAGCCTGCATTAAAACACTCATGTGGTCTTGCAGTTGTTGTGTCTGTAACAGTTGTTGTGTCTGTAACAGTTGTTGTGTCTGTAACGGTTTGTTGTGTCTGTAACAGTTGTTGTGTTTTGCAAGAGTTTATTGTGTCTGTAACAGTTGTTGTGTCTGTAACAGTTTATTGTGTCTGTAACAGTTGTTGTGTCTGTAACAGTTGTTGTGTCTGTAACAGTTGTTGTGTCTGTAACAGTTGTTGTTGTGTCTGTAACAGTTGTTGTGTCTGTAACAGTTGTTGTTGTGTCTGTAACAGTTGTTGTGTCTGTAACAGTTGTTGTGTCTGTAACAGTTGTTGTGTCTGTAACAGTTGTTGTGTCTGTAACAGTTGTTGTGTCTGTAACAGTTGTTGTGTCTGTAAAAGTTGTTGTGTCTGTAACAGTTGTTGTGTCTGTAACAGTTGTTGTGTCTGTGACAGTTGTTGTGTCTGTGACAGTTGTTGTGTCTGTAACAGTTGTTGTTGTGTCTGTAATAGTTGTTGTGTCTGTAACAGTTGTTGTGTCTGTGACAGTTGTTGTGTCTGTAACAGTTGTTGTATCTGTGACAGTTGTTGTGTCTGTAACAGTTGTTGTGTCCGTAACAGTTGTTGTGTCTGTAACAGTTGTTGTGTCTGTAACAGTTGTTGTGTCTGTAAAAGTTGTTGTGTCTGTAACAGTTGTTGTGTCTGTGACAGTTGTTGTGTCTGTGACAGTTGTTGTGTCTGTGACAGTTGTTGTGTCTGTAACAGTTGTTGTTGTGTCTGTAATAGTTGTTGTGTCTGTAACAGTTGTTGTGTCTGTGACAGTTGTTGTGTCTGTAACAGTTGTTGTATCTGTGACAGTTGTTGTGTCTGTAACAGTTGTTGTTGTGTCTGTAACAGTTGTTGTGTCTGTAACAGTTGTTGTGTCTGTAACAGTTGTTGTTGTGTCTGTAACAGTTGTTGTGTCTGTGACAGTTGTTGTGTCTGTAACAGTTGTTGTTGTGTCTGTAACAGTTGTTGTGTCTGTAAAAGTTGTTGTGTCTGTAACAGTTGTTGTGTCTGTGACAGTTGTTGTGTCTGTGACAGTTGTTGTGTCTGTGACAGTTGTTGTGTCTGTAACAGTTGTTGTTGTGTCTGTAACAGTTGTTGTGTCTGTAAAAGTTGTTGTGTCTGTGACAGTTGTTGTGTCTGTAACAGTTGTTGTGTCTGTAACAGTTGTTGTTGTGTCTGTAACAGTTGTTGTGTCTGTAAAAGTTGTTGTGTCTGTGACAGTTGTTGTGTCTGTAACAGTTGTTGTGTCTGTAACAGTTGTTGTGTCTGTAACAGTTGTTGTGTCTGTAACAGTTGTTGTTGTGTCTGTAACAGTTGTTGTGTCTGTAACAGTTGTTGTGTCTGTAACAGTTGTTGTTGTGTCTGTAAAAGTTGTTGTGTCTGTAACAGTTGTTGTGTCTGTAACAGTTGTTGTTGTGTCTGTGACAGTTGTTGTTGTGTCTGTAACAGTTGTTGTGTCTGTAACAGTTGTTGTGTCTGTAACAGTTGTTGTTGTGTCTGTAACAGTTGTTGTGTCTGTGACAGTTGTTGTGTCTGTAAAAGTTGTTGTGTCTGTAACAGTTGTTGTTGTGTCTGTAACAGTATGTTGTGTCTGTAAAAGTTGTTGTTGTGTCTGTGACAGTTGTTGTGTCTGTGACATTTGTTGTGTCTGTAAAAGTTGTTGTGTCTGTGTTGTGTCTGTAACAGTTGTTGTTGTGTCTGTAACAGGTGTTGTGTCTGTAACAGTTGTTGTGTCTGTAACAGTTGTTGTGTCTGTGTAACAGTTGTTTGTGTCTGTTGTAAGGGCCAGTTGTTGTTCTGTAACAGTTGTTTGTGTCTGTTAATTTGTTTGTGTCCTGTAACAGTTGTTGTGTCTGTAACAGTTGTTGTGCCCCCCCTGTAACAGTTGTTGTTGTGTCTGTAACAGTTTACTTTTGTGTCTGTAACAGTTGTTTGGGTGTGTCTGTGTAACAGTTGTTTTGTTTTGTGTCTGTAACAGTTGTTGTGTCTGTAACAGTTGTTGTGTCTGTAACAGTTGTTGTTGTGCCTGTGACAGTTGTTGTTGTGTCTGTAACAGTTGTTGTGTCTGTAACAGTTGTTGTGTCTGTAACAGTTGTTGTTCTGTCTGTAACAGTTGTTTTGTGACATTGTGTGTAACAGTTGTTTGTCTGTCTGTGACAGTTGTTGTGTCTGTAACAGTTGTTGTGTCTGTAACAGTTGTTGTGTCTGTAACAGTTGTTGTGTCTGTAACAGTTTTTGTGTCTGTAACAGTTTTTGTTTTGTTTGTAACAGTTTGTTGTGTTGTCTGAAACAGTTGTTGTGTCTGTAACAGTTTTTGTTGTGTCTGTAACAGTTTGTTGTGTCTGTAACAGTTGTTGTGTCTGTAACAGTTGTTGTGTCTGTGACAGTTGTTGTTGTGTCTGTAACAGTTGTTGTGTCTGTAACAGTTGTTGTTGTGTCTGTAACAGTTGTTGTGTCTGTGACAGTTGTTGTTGTGTCTGTAACAGTTGTTGTGTCTGTAACAGTTTGTTGTGTCTGTAACAGTTGTTGTGTCTGTAACAGTTGTTGTGTCTGTAACAGTTGTTGTGTCTGTAACAGTTGTTGTGTCTGTAACAGTTGTTGTTGTGTCTGTAACAGTTTATTGTGTCTGTAACAGTTTGTTGTTTTGTTGGTAACATTTGTTGTTCTGGTCACCCCGCTCGAACAGTTGTTGTGTCTGTAACAGTTGTTGTGTCTGTAACAGTTGTTGTGTCTGTAACAGTTGTTGTATCTGTAACAGTTGTTGTGTCTGTAACAGTTGTTGTTGTGTCTGTAACAGTATGTTGTGTCTGTAAAAGTTGTTGTGTCTGTAACAGTTGTTGTGTTTTGCAACAGTTTATTGTGTCTGTAACAGCTGTTGTGTCTGTAACAGTTTATTGTGTCTGTAACAGTTGTTGTGTCTGTAACAGTTTATTGTGTCTGTAACAGTTTATTGTGTCTGTAACAGTTTGTTGTGTCTGTAACAGTTGTTGTGTCTGAACCAGTTGTTATATCTGTAACAGTTGTTGTGTTTTGCAACAGTTTATTGTGTCTGTAACAGTTGTAACAGTTTGTTGTGTCTGTAACAGTTTGTTGTGTCTGTAAATGTTGTTGTGTCTGTAACAGTTTGTTGTGTCTGTAACAGTTTGTTGTGTCTGTAACAGTTTGTTGTGTCTGTAAATGTTGTTGTGTCTGTAACAGTTTGTTGTGTCTGTAACAGTTTGTTGTGTCTGTAACAGTTTGTTGTGTCCGTAACAGTTGTTGTGTCTGTAACAGTTGTAACAGTTTGTTGTGTCTGTAACAGTTTGTTGTGTCTGTAACAGTTGGTTGTGTCTGTAAAAGTTGTTGTGTCTGTAACAGTTTGTTGTGTCTGTAACAGTTTGTTGTGTCTGTAACAATGTGTTGTGTCTGTAACAGTGATTGCTAGCCTCTTGCATAATCTTAGATTACTCACCTCTTGCGTCACCCCTGACGGTGCAGGTAGACGTATTTTTTCATTTAGTCTTCAGGGACGCCCGAGCCACGACTTGGTGTGTTTCTATTGTGCTTGGCTCGAATGCAGTAAGTAAATATGTTGCCTCTTGTTATTGTAAATTCTCATGTCTTCATGAACCTGGTTGAGGCATTACTCTTCATCAATTCACAACTACTGCTGCCAACAAGCACCACCATCACATTTCGAAATGAACAAGGGAAGTAACATTTAGCTATTATAAACTTCGACATAAATACTCAGTTAGTTCCCTTGACACAGTTCGTAAACTCTGCTTTCACGATTCCTTTTGGCAGCGAGGTGATGACCGCTAATGGATGGTCCCTGGTTCTACTGTTGTCTAATGTTCTTTTTCGGAATGTGTTTCTAGTGCTTGTTACTTAGATTTCGTTCAATTATTTATTATTCACAGACTACATGTCCGAGCATTGTTGGATACAAAATGAAATGAACTCAAGAAATCGCACACTTTATTTCTCGCAATCTTAGTGGTCATTAATTAAACAGTGACATAAATAAAACAAAGTGTTCCTTACAAAGACCCAACCAAAATAAAGTGTTAGTGAGAAAAACATATCTGACGGGAGACTATTCACGGAGCGCATAACAGGAGGCAATCTAATCATCAGATGTGGTCACCCCGTCGAACAAGTGTTTCAGTCCTTTAGTCTCCTTTACCCACTAAATTTACTGGCCCACTTGGGCCATGACTCCAAAGTGTCAGTCTCCTGTTGTTAAATAGAAGCAACTGAGACTAATGTTTCCTAAGATGGATGACAAAGTCGCCATGGTCGGCTAAGAAATCTAAATATGAGTCCTAGAGATGGATGAGTCCTAGAGATGGATGAGGAGTCCTAGAGATGGATGAGTCCTAGAGATGGATGAGCACAGAGACAAATAAAGGGACAGGAAGAGGACAGTAAATGAATAAACATTTCAAGGGCACACAGAGCTAAAGAGCTGAACAGAGCTTAGAACTCAGCTCCCACTTTACACTGCATTTGTGAACTGTGAACAGGCATTCAGACGTTTAGACAGAATTAGCCCCTAAATTTGACGAGGCATTATGGAGTCTCCATTAAGTTCACAAAGCTAATAAGGAACATAAGTGAAGACATCAATTGCCTTCCTGCCTATACCAGGATTATGACAACAGCAACATCATCCAATACAAATGTAATTCAGTGGACTCTGACAAAACGGCTGGTTCTTCTGTCCCATAACCATAACCAGGTGTAAGACTACATGAGAATTCTCGATGAGAGATCACACATCAAGTGGGCATGAACATCTACAGGGAAAAGATAAAGATTATGTAAATAAATACGTCAAGAGATTAGCAGATGGCACTACGAGATTCATCCTTACAAGATGGGAAATTGTACATCTAGGTTGGAATATGGACAAAGTTGGAAGAACGGACAAAACCAGATTACACAAGGCGGGAGAAGCTTGTAATCATCATTACCTATACCCTTGATGTCCCTAAGGAGCATAGGCCACTAACAAACGTCTGCCAAGTCCTCCTGTCACGTGCTAAGTCCTTCTGTCACGTGCTAAGTCCTCTTGTCACGTGCCAAGTCCTCCTGTCACTTGCCATCTGCTCAATGTCTTTCTATGTTTTCCTCATGATTGTCCTTCTGTCTCTACTCCTTTTGTCCATGAGTTCTTCAGTCTACCTCTGCTTCCATTAACTTAAGATATTCCAGAACAGGTGATCTTTGTCATCAATTCCACTTAGTGACCTTGTCACCCCATTTCAAACATTCTATTCTGTGCAAGCATCATTTTATGAAAGTCTGAAACTTATTGGTTGTTGTTTTTTGTGTTATTGCTCTCCGTGTGTCACAGCCATACAATAGGACTGACTTAAATGTCAAGTTTCTTATTTTTGTGTTGGAGAGTTTTCACTGCTTTGGGAAATATATAGAAACATAAATAAATCAAGTCTAGAACAAATATAAGAACCTTCAAGTCAAAGGTCAAGAGTGCTACATTGAATAATGAAGTCACAAGATGAGAACATGAAAGATACAGACTTCATACATGGGTGTTTGTGTAGAATAGAAGGATTGAGGTGGTATGCTTTGATTAGTAATGTGGAACTGATGATAACCTGAAAGATACAGACTTTATACATGGGTGTTTGTGTAGAATAGAAGGATTGAGGTGGTATGCCATGATTACTAATGTGGAACTGATGACAAGAACAAGGCAGATGTCAGTGGAACAAGAGATGAGAGGAAGACATCGGTGATGGATAGGACACACATTGAGAACACCAGTTTATAGCATCACAAGTAACCCTTGTTCTGGAATCACCAGGGTATGGGGACATGTAGAAGAGAATGAAACATTTACCATGACAGGATAAAGAAAACTTGGAAATGTGTTGAATAGATAGCACAGACCAGGTAATCTTGATGCGTATTTACCTGTGTTGCACGGGAATTAAGAAGTAATGACAAAAAAGACATGTATGATATCGGAGAATTATCCATCATTCATTTCTATTTTTGACTCTCTATAAAGCATAGGTCCTCACCTCTGCTACTGACCTCCTGGCAGGAAGTCCACACCAACTATTTCATGTGCACTAGCAGGTGTGGTTTCTGTACCTGTCTTGTGTTACGTGATGACGTGGCTGTACAGCCTGAGAGAGCAGTTAACCTATTATGTATGTGTCTCTTCAGGTGTCCATGGAACCAAATGGAGCATGGGACATTTAGCTGACCCCAAAAGTCGCAGAAGATTCTTCTGGTTAATTCTAGTATTACGATTATTGTTTTCGTGATAGTTTTGGCACCAAAATATAGCACATAGTTCTGAATCACGTTCTAGCAGCATTAAAGACATAATGTACTCCAACAATGATCTAGGTCACACGTGACGAACTGTTGTGACAAGACCACTCCTCCTAACAATGGCATAATCGATCACTGACTTCTCATTCTTTGTTGGTTCACATCTAGTGTATGCATGTATGCGCTTATGGGGGAACTTTGTGTTTGTAATGGACAGATTCTGCTCACTGCCGAATCAAAGGAGTCGCTTTCCATTGTCATTGAGAGTATCTTCTCCATATCTTCCGATAACTCCACTCCATCTAGCATGGTCATTTCCAACTCTGGCATTGAAATCTCCGAGCATGATAATTTCATCTACGCAGTCATCCACTGTCCTTTGAAGCAGCTCGAAGAATTCCTCCTTGACCTCTGCTATATCATCCTCATTTGGCCCATACGTAACCTATTTGCGATATAATATATTCACGGAGGTTGATATGGTTGTTGGAGTTGGTGTATTAATCCTTAGACAGTGAGCTAGACGAGCGGTGAATGAGTGTTGTCTGATCTGATCTTCTACATCCACCCACATACACCCTCGTCTCAGGTAGACACATTTGAAGACCCACATTAGATACTCTAGGTGTTGGCCACTGTTGGACCACTACTGCAGAGCAAAGGGTAGGCAACCCGTGACAGTCATGTTGTTGTTAAGCTTTCTGTGGCGTAAAGTTTCTACACGATGGAGGTAGCCGGCCTCATGCCCAAACCATCCTTTGTTGCACTTTACAATGATTGCTTGAGATGGTACATTGTCACTATTCTTCGCTTCCCTGTCAGGCCTCAGTAAAACGCAAGCAATCAAAAAGTATAGATAACTGATTAAAAATTATTGCCTGATTTAAAACAAAAAATTGTGCAAGCAAAAAAAAAAAACTACAGGAAATTAGAAGAGACAGTGGAATTAAAATCCATGCCAACAATCTTTTTTTGGGACGGCTTATGCCTGGGGCTCAATCAATTATGTTTATTTAATTTTACCTTTTGGAAGTTTATATCGTTATAACTTATAATTAAATTTCATATTTCCGGCATCTAAGGCAGGGGTTCTTAGCCTTTCTATTGACATGGGCCCCTTTGATTTTCTACTGAACCCTTTGTCCGACGAAGGCTGGGGACATTTTTGAATATTCGGTGAAGACTATGGACCGCTTCGTAGAAAAAATGTAGACAGACCTTTTTGTCGTGTCTGAATTGTTTATTCATGTTTTAAAGAATGTGCCCAGTAAAGCGTATTGTAACCAAAAGGCTTATGGGCGGCCAGGGGAGGAGGGTCCAGTACCGTTCTATAATGAAAGGGACTCCATGGCACAAATTAATTGGTTGGTCTTTATCTAATGGGTTCAACAACTTTAATCAATCTATGGCGTGACTGTATAAAGCACATCATTACTTACATCATCATCATCAGTATTCTGCATCTAGCTATGCCTTCAAATAGTTCCAGTTCCTCCGGGCCTGCGCCATCCGCTCAAGATTTTTCCATGTCTCCTTTATCTCTTTCACTTCTGTCTTCAGAACGTCAGAAATGCAATGACGTTTAACACATGCAGAAAAAAGGTAAAAGGCAATATATAAAGGCGAGGATTTCTTCCTATTGCTACTTTCCGGTGCCCCCTCCGTTATGCGGCCTTCGGGACATGCTCGGTCCACATTGGCGGAAGTTACGCCACTGGATGGGATTTCCAAGATAGCACCCCTGAAGAGCGCCTCCCACCCAATAGAATACCTTACCAATAATCCGGAAAATGCCGCCGACAGCAACCAATTTCTGTTTGTCACAGCCAAAAAAAAAAAAAACAATAGTTACAATTTTTGCTTAGAAATATATTTTATTACAAAGAACCTCGTTAAGATTACAAAGAACCTCGTTAAGCTTACAAACAATCATACTGACATACAAAACTTCGAGTAAACAGGATATACCTCTATAAATGCAAACAATCTTTGAGATTTTTTTGAGTAAAAAAAATTTGTTGCAAAGAAAATTCTAATTTTAAATCATGTACACGGTCACCCTAGAATCCATTCTTAGACCCCCAAGGCGTCCGTGGATTAAGACACTCTGGTCTAAGGGAAGGGTAAACAATTTTAATCTATACCAGGATGTTGTTTATTGCAGTTTCTGTGGTTAAACATTATATAGGATGGGGAATGTAACCCATACCCAATCCTCCTTAATCGCTTCTTACTAGATGCATGGTATGTTACAGTGTTACTATTCTTCGCTCTCGTTTCGGGCTCCGTGTAACACAGAATTTGACGATCTGGATCAGGGGGTCTGCAACGAGTCAATCGCGCTATACCGGTAGATCCGAGGGGATTATTCGTTAAATCTTTAGGCGACTGCGGGGGAGGGGGTAGACAGAGAGAAAGAAAGACAAATATATATATATATATATATATATATATATATATATATATATATATATATATATATATATATATATATATATATATACATATCTCTCTCTATATATATATATATATTCTTCTTCTTCTTCTTCCGTCCTTAGCCAACGACCAGCAAAGCAGTCAGTGGCCATTACGCCTAGTGGCGTCTTAAGGGCAACAGCGAATAGATTTTCTTTGCCGTTGTTCCCATCACGCCTAATGGCGTCTTTAGGGCAACGACAAATCAATCCGTTTGTTGTTGTTTCCGTAATCAAAGTGACTGGCAAACGGGTGATCAGCCCGTTGGGATATATATATATATAGAAATTAGAATATTGACATTAAATAATTGAGATACAGAATATTAACATTAAATAATTGACACAATATAATTTGGAAATTAAATTATTGAGACAATAGAATATTGACATTAAATAATTGAGACAACATGATACTGACATGACATAAGTGAGACAATAGAATATTGACATTAAATAATTGAGAGATTAGAATATTGACATTAAATAATAGAGACAATAGAATAGTGACATTAAATAATTGAGACAATAGAATATTGATATTAAATAACGGAGACAACAGAATATTGACATCAAGTAAGGGAGACAATAGAATACAGACATCAAATAATTGAGACAATAGAATATTGACATTAAATAATGGAGACAATAGAATATTGACATGAAATAATTTATAAAATAGAAGCCAGACATCAAATTAGGGAGACAATTGATTATTGACATCAAATAATGGAGACAACAGAATATTGACATGAAATATGGGCGACAATAGAATAAAGACATCAAATAATTTAGATAATAGAATATTGACATTAAGTAATTGAGATAACAGAATATTTACATTAAATAATTGAGATAATAGAAAATTGACATTAAATAGTTGAGAAAATAGAATACAGACATCAAATAAGGGAGATAATAGAATATTGACATCAAATAATTGAGACAAGAGAATGTTGACATCAAATAATAGAGACAATAGAATATTGTCATCAAATAATGGTTACATTTGAATCTTGACATCAAATAAGGGAGACAATTGTATATTGAAATCAAATAATGGAGATATTTTAATATTTACATTGAAGAATGAAGAAAATAGAAAATAGAGACTGGAATATCTACTGACCAGATGAATTCGAGAAGATTAGCAGAAGTATTAGTTCAACTGATTTCAACGAGAGATTATGATTTTATTTGTATTTGTGTTGCTTCTATCTTTAGTTACTGACGAATGATTACAGTGTGTCAGCCAAAAAATACAGACTGTGCTCAGCTACAAGTTTTCTTATCTGTGATTTCGTAAAAACTGCACTTGCAGGTTCAAACACGTGATAGTCAAGACAAACTTTGAGAGCTGTTGTTGGTGCATGTCGCTGGTGGAACTTGACTTTCGTGTCCCTGTTCTGGACTGAGCTGTTGTTGGTGCATGTCGCTGTTGGAACTTGACTTTCATGTCCCTGTTCTGAACTGAGCTGTTGTTGGTGCATGTTGCTGTTGGAACTTGACTTTCGTGTCTTTGTTCTGGACTGAGCTGTTGTTGGTGCATGTCGCTGTTGGAACTTGACTTTCGTGTCCCTGTTCTGGACTGAGCTGTTGGAAGCTGTGTGGATACAATGTGTACAAACTTGTGACTGCTCGGTGTGACGTATAATGGAAATAGAGCCTACAGTAATCTGACAGTCTTTGTAATTCCGTTAGCGTTCTATGATTTGCTAGCAAAACCATGCAATTTTCTGCCTGTCTTATTCACACAAGCTTATTTTTCATCCACGCCTCTTTTCTTTGAACATAAAAAAACGAAGCGTTTACAAACTTTCGTGACCTGCCCGTCAAAACGTGTAGCGAATCAGGTTTGTTTACCTCGTCTCGTCACGCGAGCTTATCTGTCAATCATGCGATACCTGACAGACCGCACGTGAATAACACAGAATCTTTTAAAGTTCGTACTCAGGGGAAGTCAGAAGCAACTGGACTCTTGATCTTCAGAAGCGGGCATTCGTACAGAGAAAATCTTAGAGAACCCCGTTATATGTATAAGTCTTTTGATGACGATCGAAAGCGCCCGACGGAAGACGGGCGTAAGCTGTTATCTGGGAACTCTGTTCTGATTCTCCGTTATTCGAAAAGTAACATCATCTATAGATAAGAGAAACATAATGATATATAAACTGTGTTTTCTTAAACCTGCTATCAGTTGTCACTCAGAATTTTTGGATAGTCTAAGCAAGTAGTTCTAGAACGATTGTGGAAAATGTGTTAATAGCATTCGTTGGGATTTTCATTCTGATTTTCTGGTAATATAAATTAGTGCTTACGTGTTTAAAAGTGTTAAGCTGTTACCATTATAATTCAATTAGATTGTCTAGCGTTAAAACTAGTGAAATAAAATAACACGTAGTTATTTCATACCTGATGTTCAGTTATAATGTTAATTTTCACCTCACGCTTTCTCACACAAGAAGAGACGGTTAGCTGACTGGTTTAAATGCTAGGTGCGACTGATAGTGACAGAAAAGAATTCACGTTTTATTTCATTGTGTGTATTTATTATAACTGCCTATTATTTAATATCATACGACTAAACTATCAGACGCCGACCAAATTAATAGCTACTTAACGACCGGCGATAGTTTGTGATAATTGACATTGTACGCTGATCGTTAAGCGCATAGCTCATCCGTCCTGAAAACTCACCGCTTGCGACGGGCGATAGGGTAGGCTAAAGACACCGTGTGTCTTTTAAATTTAATCAGGACTGACGGAGTGGATAAGAGAGCGTCTTGTCCCCGTCTGTGTGCATATATGTAGCTATATAGATTTTGTAGCATTTTTCCATCTGTTTCTTATATATACCTAGCAGACCTGATCAAGGGCGTCCAGCGGTCTTTTTTTTCTGATTGATTAATGTTGTCTTTTCTTGGCTTGTGCGTCACCAATTTCATTGGTGAGCAAGTATGAGAAACATTTTAACGTGTAAAATTTAACTGGACTTACCAAACCCAGCAATGTTTTTCAATTGATCAGCCCACTGGGGTGTGAGAAAAATAACATTTATTCCCGACTTCTGACAGTCGTATTCAAGCATAACATCCAGAATTTACGCTGTTTCAGAATCGACACTCTACCGTGGAGCCAGCCGATATGATTATCATCATTTATCAATTGTAACATCTTTAGCAACCAGATGTTTCCCAATACTGGAAGTATTTTCCTCTTTTAACTGTGAACCCCAAGATCACGTTTTCTACATCAATTATTGGAGGTAAAATTTTGTTCATCCAGGAAAAACCCACACCAGTTTCAGCTTTCACCTCACTAGTCTTTAATTGACAGAGGATGGACTGGGGCCAATTTAGGAAATAAACCTGACATTTTATATAGTCAGGAAAACTTGTAATTCCAAGGGATATCACCAAGAGTAGGTAAGAGTGATTGCGTGGCCACTGTATGAAAGAGAGAGGGAATATTTTTCTTTGTTACTGTGACGTATAATGTAAATATAGCCTCAGTAATCCTACAGTAATCCGACCACCTTTGCTTCCCCATTTAGTGTTTATAATTTTGCTAGCAAAAACCACGAATTTCGCTGTCTGTCTGATTCATATTTTGAAGCCACGCCTATTTTTCCTGTTTCACATGCGCTGATGAGTGTTTACCAACAATCGCACCTGGCAGTCTTAACAAGGGGAGCAAACCTGGTTTGTTTACCTGAGTTCTCACGCGAGCTGATCTGTCAATCATTGGTCATTAGACAGACGCACGTGGGGAGAAGACCAGATACTTGAAGAAATACAAGAGCGATAATAATACTTCCCTACCACCTTTGATGTCCGTGCATTTCAGGGGACGTAAAGCTTTGATCTGCGGAAACGGACGGAAATCTAAAAGGGGCCCATTCGCACGGCCCATGTCTTTTGATGTCGTTCGGCATCGCGAGTAGAGCGAACAGTAAAATCATTTATCTCGGAAACGAAGCTCCTTGATTTTCCCTGCTATACCGAAGGTGTGAATTGTCACATCCTTTAGAGATATTACACTACAGTAAATCTGTATATATACGGCGTTCTCTCCAAGTCAGTTATCAGGTCTCTCAGAAAATTTTGGATAATCTGAACGCGTACGCTAGAACCTATGTGAAATAGTGCGTTAATAGCCTTCGTGGGGATTTATTCTGATTTCTGGTAATAATAATAAGTTGTGCTTAAGTGTTAAGATGTGTTAAAGTTTTACCATTTCTAATTCACTGTGATTCCCTAGCGTTAAGACTAGCGAAAACGCAAACGCGTAGATATTTTCTTACAAGTTGTTCAGTTTAATGTAAAATCCATCAACCATATTTTTACACCAGAAGATACGGTTTAGCTGACTAAGTATAATGATATGAGTGACGGATAAAGTGACAGAGTAGAATTCGCATTATATTTCATGGTGTGTGATTTTCTAAATGACTAGTGTTTAATATCATGTGTCAAAACAATAGACGCCAACAATCAAGTAGCTAGTAATGACAGGCGATATTTGTTAAGGGCGCGTAGTTATAATTAAATTATAACTGACATCGTGCGCTGAGTGTTTTACCGGGCTGGTGGGGGGGGGGGGAGGCGGCATGCCTAAAACCCAACCTGTACTCGCTAAGCGAAGCGCGATAAGATAGGCTAAGACCCCGTGTGCCTTTTAAATTTAATTAGGTGACGAAGAGGTAAAGAGATCATACCCTTACGCGTGATAGTATAGGATATTGGCATTTTAGTTAAATGTCCTTTTTCTTCCTAATATAGTACCGGATCAAAACCAGCGACCAGCGGTTTTTCTATTGTGGTCCTTTCCTCAGTTACTGAAGGAGTAATAGTTGTCGTTTTTTTTTCCTTGGCGTTCGTCCCCAGTACAGGTGTGAACAGGAATTGCCAAGGCGACAAATTAACATTTTAACTGTAAATTTGAGTTAACTGCACTTACAAAATACCCAGATTGTTTTTCATTCAATTTTATCAGCCCGCTGTGGCAATATACATAACATTTTACCCGACTTCTGACAGTTGTTTTTCCAAGTGGATTTAATCCAGGAGAATACGCTGTTTCATAATCGGCACTCACCCCAGAGCAAGCCGATAGGATTTATCATCATCATCTTAATTAACAGTTTAGCAACCAGATGTTTTCTTTAGCTATTGGAAGTACTGTGTACTGTCTACTGTGAACACAAGATCGCGGTTTATGTTTGCTACATGAACTATTTGATGTGACATTGCATATCCAAGAATCAAACACCAAATTAGGCGTCCCCCATTATAAAAATTAATTATTAGTGGAGGGACTGGGGCCCACTTCGGAGGATAAAACTACTGGATCATGATAAATATGCATGGATGTTTACGTTCAAGAGTGTTACACCAAGTTTAGGTAAGGCGTGATTGATGTGGCCACGAATGACAGAGAGAGTGAATATTTTCTAGTTACGGAAACTGTACCATCCTTTATTTTCTTTGCAAATACTGTTATTTTACTGGATAGCTTAAGTAGGAACTTTGTTCTTTTTCTTTACAGCCTATTCTATAACCTAGTGTTAATCTTTGCCCATTTGGGTTATTAACTTCTTTTGGGATCCTTTTTCTCAACAAGGGGGGAGGGCACTTATTGGGTTATTTTCATATGTCTGTAAACATGATTATATTAATTTCTATATGTTTGATGTTGTAAAGTTTAAGTGGTAATAATCTAAACAAGAACTTAACTTGTGTGTTGGTCAGACCCATATCCATTTACCATAGTTTTCACGTTTGTGTGTCTTGTTGTCACATAATTGTGTGTGTGTGAGTAGTAAACTTATAATTATACTTATAGGGATCGTCTTATACTAAAGATAGTCGTATAGATAGGCTGGACTAGAGAAACCACTCATTCCAGAGACAGATCTTCACCTTAATCTATTCACTCGTGGAATCTATTCTAACACCTTTCTTTCTCATATACCCCCACCTTCTGCTCTACTCAGACGGGACCAAATGTCTCTCTAACCTATCTAAAAATGTACGACAGTTACAGGGACTTTACCAAAACTGGATTTGCTTAAACTTGTTAACTTTACTGGGTAGCATATAGGAGGAACCTGTTTACTTTACTATCTACTCTGTAACATAATGCAAACCTTCGACCTTTGGGTTATTACCTTTTTGGGTTCTTTTCTTCATAAGGGGAGGGCACATTTATTCCGCTATTTCATGTGTATGTAAATCTGATTTTATTTGATCTTTCTTTAGATATTTGATGTTGTCAAATTTAAATGATAATAAACAACACAAGAAACTTAACTTTGTGTGTTGGTCAGACCCATACCCAATTAACAGTAGTTTTTTCACGTTTGTGTATCTTGTTGTCACATAGCTGTGTGTGTGTGTGTGTAGTTAAACTTGTATTTATATGTATGAGGAGGGCAAGGTTGTCTTGTACTAAATTATAGTCGTATAGATAGGCTGGAATAGAGAAACTTACTCATTCCATAGACATATTTTGTTCCTTAAACTATCACCCGTGAAATCTATTTCCCACACCTTATTTTCTCACGTATCTATCACCATCCACTCTACTCAGACGGGACAAAAATAACTCACAACCTACCTGTACGACACTCGGTGAAGCTAAATAACACTTACCTGCACACCACACCATTACGTAATTACTTAGTCGGCTCTCTTCTACCCTAGAGCGCCATACTCTTATACCGGCTTTCCTTCTCCTTGCCTGGTTCCAATCTAGTACTCAGTCCTTTAGAGATTGTCTAATGTTGTCGTTCCAGAGGAATCTGTGTCGTCCTGGAGGGCTGGATGCCTAGTTCTTGGTTTCCCATACTTGTCGTGGTAGCCGATCTTCTCGCATTCTGCAGTCATGGCCAAACCATCGTAGTTGAGACTGTTGCCGCACCTTTACGACAAGTTGAACTCTAGATCTGGAATCACAATCCACAATAATCTATATGCTGCGTGTCTTACTGACGCATCTGTAACCAATACTGACAAAATCCCGTCAGCTTTTCGAAAAAAATTTGGAAAAGACGCGCATTGTACCGCGAAAGCTAAATTCAACATTGATTAAAAGAGCATGCAGGCCTTCCTGTTTTTCACGGTGGTTTGACCAAATATCATGATAAGTTTGACCAAATATCATGATAAGTTTGACCAAATATCATGATAAGTTTGACCAAATATCGTGATAAGTTTGACCAAATATCATGATAAGTTTGACCAAATATCGTGATAAGTTTGACCAAATATCATGATAAGTTTGACCAAATATCATGATAAGTTTGACCAAATATCATGATAAGTTTGACCAAATATCATGATAAGTTTGACCAAATATCGTGATAAGTTTGACCAAATATCATGCTAAGTTTGACCAAATATCATGATGACTAGAAAGAATACTGTTGAAGTGGAATGACAAGGAATAAAATAGCCACAGGAGGCTTAGTGACGTCATCAGGACATGCAGTAGAAAGATCGCAACATAATTATTTCCCCGTTATGTTTTGGCGGGTTACTTGCTGCTTTAGTAATATCTTGACAGTCGTGGCAGTGAACATGGCACTTCTAGCGGGCAAACAAATATACGTGTCGAATACTGTTAATTTAAAAAACATTGACTCATTTTAGCGAGGCGAGCCGTTCAAACTAGACACAGGTCCGTCGGTTATATTAGGGGGCATGTCCAAATATAATAGACCTTGTGGTCTGGTTAATTTTTGTTTACTAACTTGTGACCTTAAACCTGGGTTTCTGGACATGTTGCTCACTAACCCCTTGCGTGATATAAATGGATTGTAAGGGGTCCGAGTACACAACTTTAAAATTTGAACTCTATTGTTACCAAAAGTTGTTAGTCAGAAAAATTATCATAGATGTTTGCATTTAGGGAAATATATTCTTAAACAGATTGTTTTTGTATTTCATTATGACGGCATGTAAGCTTAATGATTTTCCTTTGTAATAAAATGGAGTATGTGTATGCAAAAATTTTATTTATGCGTATATAAACATTTTTGTTCTAAGAAGGGGTACATCGCCTTCACCGGACAAGTATAAGGTCATTAGCATTCACCGGACAATCTTCTCCGGACAATCAAAGAGGATCATATCACAAGAAATATGAAGAACCCCTGTTTTAAACCGTTACCTTCAATGCTGGACCTTTGAAATACTTGTCAAATAATTGTTCTGTCTGCTTGCCGCTACTAACGGAGCATGGAGCCAGCAGTGTAGTTATTCTTAGTGACCCGACCCTCGATTAACTGGCGTACTATTTATGGAGCATGCAGTCAACATTACAGCATTCTCTTCAGGAAACCATCATCAAGTGATGCAAGGTGATTTGATTTTTGTCAAATGGCAAAGTTGAGGTTGGGAAAAACCCCCCCCCCCCCCCCCCCCCCCCATGGTAATGGCTCGAAAAAAATGAAGGCCTACTTAGGACACCAAGAGTGAATGAGAGGCCAATCCTGACTGAGAGTAAGAAGGTTTCAGCATGTATTCTCATCTCAGCAGGTATTCTCATCTCAGCAGGTATTCTCATCTCAGCAGGTATTCTCATCTCAGCAGGTATTCTCATCTCAGCAGGTATTCTCATCTCAGCAGGTATTCTCATCTCAGCAGGTATTCTCATCTCCAGCGACAGCTTCACTCTGGGGTTCTGAAAGCTACAAGAGCCCCCACTTCCGGAATAAACAATGATACACTGAAACATTCACAGCACAAATGACATAAACAAGTGATAAACTAAGATGTAAATATATTTACCTATATATGTGTGTGTGTGTGCGTGAGTGTGTATGTGTGTGTGTGTGTGTGTGTGTGTGTGTGTGTGTGTGTGTGTGTGTGTGTGTGTGTGTGTGTGTGTGTGTGTGTGTGTGTGTGTGTGTGTGTGTGTGTGTGTGTGTGTGTGTGTGTGTGTGTGTGTGTGTGTGTGTGTGTGTGTGTGTGTGTGTGTGTGTGTGTGTGTGCGTCTTCATACTTTGAATAATAAAAATGAATGTATATTTTTAAAAAAAAAGATTTATTTCGTATCCTATCAAAGTTTATGATTTACGTATGAGGACCTGTCCTGACTGGTGAAAAAACCCTTGCTGAAGCTTAGTTTGTTACAGCGATTTCTTTTAGGCTGCTCTCTCGCTGAATTGTGAGTCGTTCTGTCGTTTGTTCAGTACGTATGTGAAAAGAAATAGAAATCTACCGGATTAAATAATATGAAATCTGACTACGAAAAATTTTGAAAATAAATTTTGTCGGTAAATTATTATCAGGCAATTGTAGAAGTTTCTAATTTCAAATATCGTATGGTTTATTATCGCAGTTCTAGTTTTATTTTTAAAATTCCGCTTAGATGTTATGTTACCAAATTCAAAAATATTTTATTATGCAAGCAGCACTCTTGATACGCAAAATGTTTGGCATCACGCACCCGCGTTGCATTTCAAATCTAACAATTTCGCCCTTTGTATTTTAAACAAGAAGGAGGGAGAGGGAAGGAAATTCCCTCCAGCACTTGTCTGATGCAATTCGTGTAACACATTCTATCAAATCCGAACAATTTTAAAATTATAAGGGAAAAGACCTTGATCGTTATATCACACCAAGCATATGCCAGTTCTTACAATAGTGGTTTCAGTGACATGGGTGTCAGATAAGGAGTTTGCCAGCCACGTCAAAACGTCATACTGAAATGCTTGCAGCTGCCCCAGTAATTCCAGCGCCTCGTTAAAGGGTTTAAATTCAAATTACGGGGCCTAGAAAAAGTTCATTATTGTTATTTATCGTCACTACCTCCCCGTGCTGGAAGCGAGTAAGTAGCGCACCTGCTAGCTTCCGTGGATGTTATGTAAAATGACTACTTCAATAGTAATCCTCCGCGTTAGGGCCCATATACAATCCTCACTTTCATTGTCATCATCATCATCATTACCTTTCTGCCCCCCAAGGAGCAGAGGTTTTCAACAAACGTGTTCCAAGTCTCGCTGTCTCGTGCCATCAGCTCAAGTTCTTTCCAAACTTCCTCTTTCCTGTCTCCAGCTCTCTTCTCCGTATGATTTCTGACTACTTCTACCTCTGTTAGCCTTGGGGATTCCAGACTAGAACAGCCTCGTCGTCATCAACAGGTTTTCTCAGTGTGTTGTTATATCCATCGCCAACATCTTCTTCTCATCTCTTGATCTACTGGCACTTGTCTGGTTCTTGTCGTCAGTTCCATATTAGTGGCCTTGTATCATTTCAATCCTTCTATTCTACGCGAGCATCCATTAATGAAAGTCTATCAGTAATGTAATCATATACGTCAAGCCACGTTGTTCACAGTAAGGAATCAAATAATACACAGACAAATAACGTCACGTGGTACCATTATATAGGTAGCACTTCCTTATCACAGGTCACCATAACACAACAAATCCTATCACGTGCTACCAAAGACAGACAACATCAACAAATATTTACCCCGTACTAATGTTGCTGACATGTATTAGCTTACTGTGATATATTATAGGTCAAATGTACTTCCCACGTGCTCAGCAGGTTTCGCTACCTCAGTGAAATATTAAAAATATAATTTAATGTCTAGACGCCAGCACGGGTTAATATTTTAATACGCACAAAATAATTTCGGGAGAAAGATGCCGTAACACCTAGCAGTATTTTATCTCAATCTATATCTGTGCATCTTAACCTTATGTACGTGCAGCCCTTGGAGGTGCGAGAGTCACCTTCTGGTGGTGCGAGACCCACCTTCTAGGAGTGCGAGACTCACCTTCTAGGAGTGCGAGACCCAACTTCCAGGAGTGCGAGACCCACCGGCTGGTGGTGCGAGGCATGCCAGATATTTTAGAAGATGGATCATTATAACACAATATAATACACAGAACTCAAGTGTACTTGTACAAAACAGAACTGTGACAATGTAAATTTAATAACGAATCTTAGTCACGTTGTGTAAGTAATATTTTCCCAAGTCATAATTTTATCTCTTCTTCGTGTTTCTGGCATAATTGTGTGAGCTAGAATATAATGGGGTGCAATGCTTCTTAAGATGCTATAAACGGGGTCCGAGACTTCTTAAGATGCTTTAAACGGGTGCGAGACCTGTAAAAGGGAAAGAAGCACTGGTTTATGGTGATTCATACGTGACAAATACGGGTAATCTCATAGCTGATAATTACATAGGAAAGTGGATTGTTAGAGACTTTAATATACTTGTCCAGGTTTACGAGTCACCCGTGTGTTACCGGGGCCCGAAAGGGGAGCAAAGAATAGTAACACTGTCCCCTGCCAAGCATGTCGTAGAAGGCGACTAAGGAGGGTTGGGCATGGGGCCGGTTACCCCATCCTGTAAAAAAATTTAAACCACAAAAAACTTCAACAAATATGGACAAGTCAAATAAAGAAAATAAAACACAGCCATCCAAGACAGGGGAAGGTCCTCTCGCGGGGAGGCGTATGATGCAACACAGAGAAAGCCGAAAGGAGTCTGTGTTGCTGACTAACCTTCTTTCTTCTAGGAGAACTTCCAGATTTGGCACCTGGAATGTTCGGACATTGAACGAACAAGGGCAAGTGGCACAAGTAGCAGCAGAAATGAGGGAATACAAAATCGAGGTTCTGGGAATGTGTGAAACAAAGTGGAAGGGGGTAGACAGGAAGAAACTCATCACAGGTGAATTGGTGCTGTCCTCAGGACACGAAGACGAAAGTTCACACCACAGTGAAGGGGTAGCTCTTATGTTATCTAAAGAAGCACAGAAAGCACTCATTGAATGGGAAGCTGTGGGACCCAGAATAATAACAGCTATTTTCAAAACAGCTAAAAAGAAAATTCATGTCAATGTCATCCAATGTTATGCACCAACTAATGACAAAGAAGAGTCTGTGAAAGAAGCATTTTATACTAAACTACAGGAAATTATGGAAAAAGTAAAAAGAAGAGACATCACAATTTTGATGGGTGACATGAATGCAAAGATAGGTACAGTCAATACCGGATTTGAAGAAGTCATGGGAAAACATGGGCTAGGAGTAATGAATGAAAATGGAGAACTATTCGCAAACTTCTGTGCTTCAAATCAACTGGCTATAGGAGGAAGCATGTTTCCACATAAGAGAAACACAAGGCAACATGGATATCACCAGACCATGGAACAGAAAATCAGATCGATCATATATGCATAAAGAAGAAGTTTAGATCATCATTGCAGGATGTAAAGGTATATAGAGGAGCAGATGTGGCATCAGATCACCATCTTCTGATAGCCAAAGTAAAAATGAAACTCAAGAGATATGCAACAATGCAAAATTATAGACAACAGTTTAATGTAGGACAGCTAAGAAATCAAGAAACAAGAGACAAATTTGCGGTCACAGTATCCAACAAATTCCAAGTGCTCCAACAGTTGGAAGATGTAGAGAATACAGAAGACTATTGGCAGCAGGTCAAAACGGTATGGAAGGAGACATGTGAAGAAATACTGGGGAAAAGGGAAAGACAACAAAAAGCATGGATAACAACAGAAACCATCAATAAGATAAAAGATAGAAAAAAACAAGAAAGCAGAGTTAAACACAAGCAAAACCAGAAGTTCCAAAGCCAAGGCTCAAGAAGTGTACACAGAAGCAAACAAAGAAGTAAAAAGAAGTATCAAAAGAGACAAGAGGAAGTATATTGAGGAGTTGGCAAGAGAGGCAGAAGATGCTGCAGCCAAAGGAAATATGAGAGAACTGTATAGCAGCACAAAGAAGCTAACAGGGAAATACAAGCAAACAAGTTGCCTCATAAAAGATAAGAATGGGAAACTGCTCAGCAATATACAAAAGCAAATGAAGAGGTGGACAGAATATTTTGGGGACCTTCTCATAGACCAGCTCCACAAAACCCGCCGGACATCCAGCCAGCAGAAGAAGAGCTACAAATTAACGGTGAAAGACCAACGAAGGAAGAAATAAAGAAAGCCATAAAGCTTCTAAGAGATGGAAAAGCGTCTGGACCTGATGGCATTCCAGCAGAAGCCATCAAAGCAGATATCGACACGGCTACAGAGATGTTATATAAATTACTTGGTAGTGTCTGGGAAAAAGAAGAGATACCAGCAGAATGGAAGGAAGGATATCTGGTTAAGTTGCCTAAGAAGGGAAATCTACAAGAGTGCACAAATTATAGAGGAATAATGTTACTATCAGTGCCAGGAAAGGTATTGAACAGGATTATCCTTGAGAGATTAAAGGAGTCCATAGACAAGAAATTGAGAGATGAACAAGCAGGTTTTCGACAAAACAGATCATGTACAGACCAGATAGCCACTTTGAGAATAATAGTTGAACAAAGTCTGGAATGGAATTCACCACTATACATCGGATTTGTGGACTACGAAAAAGCATTTGACAGTGTGGACAGAGAATCACTTTGGAAATTGATGAGGCATTATGGAGTTCCCCTGAAGATCATTAATTTAATAAAGAAAACCTATGAAGACATGACGTGCAGAGTTCTTCATGAAGGACAGCTTACAGAACCATTTGGGATCAGAACAGGCGTGCGACAGGGATGCCTCTTGTCTCCATTTCTTTTCTTGCTGGCAATAGATTGGGTTATGAGATCATCGACAACACACAACAGAAATGGAATCCAGTGGACTCTGACTAAGCAGTTGGATGATCTGGATTTTGCTGATGATTTGGCTCTCCTGTCCCATAACCGTAATCAGATGCAGGACAAATTGGAAACACTCGATGAGAGGTCACAGCAATTGGGTCTGAAAATACACAGGGAAAAGACAAAAATAATGCGAATAAATGCAGGTAATGATAACAGGGTTGAACTTGAAGAAACACCAATACAAGATGTAGAATCATACACATATCTTGGCAGTAATATAGATAAAGTTGGAGGGACAGACAGCGATATCAAAATAAGAATACAAAAGGCAAGAGGAGCTTTCATTGCATTGGGAAATATATGGAGATCAAGAGAAATCGGATCCAACACGAAAATAAGAATCTTCAACGCAAATGTAAAGTCAGTCCTATTGTATGGCTCTGAGACATGGAGAACAACAAAAACAACAACCAAAAAGCTACAGACTTTTATAAACGGGTGCTTGCGTAGAATAGAAGGACTGAAATGGTATGACAAAGTCAGAAATGTGGAATTGATGACAAGAACCAGACAAGTGCCAGTGGAACAAGAGTTGAGAAGAAGACGCTGGCGATGGATAGGACACACATTGAGGAAACCTGTTGATAGCATTACAAGGCAGTCCTTGTTCTGGAATCCGCAGGAAAAGAGAGGCAGAGGTAGATTTTAAAAAAACACATGGAGAAGAGAACTGGATATAGAGGTGAAAAGGATGAGGAAAACATGGAAAGAACTTGAGCGGGTGGCACGTGGCAGGAGGACTTGACATGTGTTTGTTGAAGGCCTATGCTCCTTGGGGAGATAAAGGGTATTGATTGGTTGATTCATCTACTCATCCACATATCAAGATCCCGGTCCTAACTGCTTGTTTATTGAGTTCAAGTCTACAGACCAATAATTAACCCTTGACGGAATTACCAGATGTATGAGGACATTGAGACATGCCTGTCTACTTAGTCATAATTCTAAAGCTGATTTATATCACCCTTTCTTTTGCTATTGTGTTTTAAAAAATTGTTTCAATTTTAATTAGTTAATTTATTTAAATTTTTTTAAAGTTATCTCTCTCTCTCTCTCTCTCTCTCTCTCTCTCTCTCTCTCTCTCTCTCTCTCTCTCTCTCTCTCTCTCCCTCTCCCTCTCCAATGTTCAAATACAACGAAAGACGCAGTCAACGCCTTAACAAACTACAAGTGCCCAAACCTAGGCTTGACTTATTCAAGAAAAGCTTAGCTTACTCTGCTGCTCATCTTTGGAACTATCTTCCACATTATCTAAAAAATAACAACCTCAGTCCATATTCATACAATCGTAAACTTTTCGAATACTTTATGAGTTCTGATTATCTGCCCCCCTAATTTGATTATTTTTCCGAACAAATGGTATAATATCGATTGTAGGTTTAATGATGATGTTTGTACTTTTCAACATATTTTATTTCATGGTGATACTTAGTTTGTACTTGTCAACATATTTTTTTTCATGTTTATAATCAGATACTGTGAATGTGAGTATGCTATTATTTTACCTTTACAACGTTGAATTCCTTGACATTGATGGGTAAAATGTATGTGAGAATAAATGAAACCAGTATAAAAGACGAGAGAAAGGAAGGGCAGAATGTCAGACGGGCCTGCGTGCCCAATTCTCAACCCTTTGAAAATAAAGTTCGTTCGTTTGTTCTCTATCCCTCCCCTCCCCCCCCCCCCCCCCCCGCATTATTTATTGTTTGTTTCTCTCATCTTTTCTCCCTCTCTGAGTTTTACTTTTCTTCTTTGTCGTACTTAAACATTTTCTAATTCCAGTAGCAGCGGCAGCCATTTTGGTCCAGCCTAGTCATCCAAGTCATGAAGTTTTCGCTTCTATTTTGATGTTTTCTACTTACTTCTCTTTTTCTTTTCTGTTTTTGTTCGTCTGTCCCTGACAAAGGCCTTGTGGCCGCAACGTAGGTTTTTCTTGTCTTTTGTCCTAGTAAGATATATTACCTTTTTTTCTATCTCACTTTATCATCAGATGTAAAAAGGGAGCTATGTACTAATGAATCTTAAAGTTGTGAGCAGTGTGTTTCCAGCATGACTGGCCTATAGCTTCTACCCTCAACATTTCTTTTGATTCATTTTGTGTTTAGTTGTCATAGCCAGGGAAATGGGTTCATCATCATCATAATCATCTTCCTCCTCCTCATCATCATTCTCATCATTCTCATCCTCGTCATCATCACCATCACTATCATCATCCTACTCCTCCTCATTATCATTCTCCTCCTCATCATCATTCTCATCATCATCATCATCCTCATCCTCATCATAACTATCATCATCCTCATCATCATTATCACCATCACTATCTTCATCATCCTCATCATAATTCTCATCATAATCATCATCATTCTCATCATCATCACCATCACTATCATCATCCGCATGCTCATCATCATTCTCATCATCATCATCATTCTCATCATCATCATCATCATTCTCATCATCCTCATTCTCATTGTGGTAAAGTGGGATGATATAAATATTTATAGGGGACTTAGTGTACTGACTGAGATCAGCTGTGAAGGTATCTGTATCTAATAGGTGTAGTGTTTTACAGATAACCTTGCTTGCTACCACATTATACCTCAGTCAGAATTATTCTGGAATATTGTGATGACTACGTTAAATGTCTAGGGTTATGTAAATGATGAAGTGTAAGTCACAACAACAACAGACAGATAAACAATTTAATTTATTCCACAACACTGTACAACACTGTGACACTCACACACATTTAACACTCTATAAGACTATCTTAAATGAGTCACTGGTAAATTTTCAAATATATATGTATTAATTACTTTCACTAATTGTTACGGTGTTATTTTTAAATGATGGCGTCTGCTGGGGTTTACCCATGCGCAACGTTTAGGGGTCATTAATATTTATAGAATATGTCGATATTTTATGGTATAGTGAACGCGAAATATATGCGGAGATTATGACGCATTCGCGTTGGGAAGGTCACGCCGGGTGACTTGGTTACAGGGCCTTTGTTACGCTATCCGTCAAGCAAGAAGGTCGTGTCTTGTATTTCTTCCAAGGAAATAAGGCTGAGTATATAGCCTATATTTTATAGATGAATCGATGTAGACTTCAGGGTCAGTTCGGAAATTAATCTAAGCATGAGATTAATTAAATTAAACTAATAATGGAAGAAGAATCGTATTATGATTCAATTTGTAGATGTCAAGAACTCATGTGCTCATTTCTGGCTGTTGACTATAACAGCGCACGTATATAGCCACGATGTTCTTCTGACACATTGTTTTGACACGGACGGATACATACTGATATTATTTGGAATTCAAGTGTTACGCTGAATTGTACATGAAACCTTTGTGAATGTCGATTATCGTTTTGTATGAATCTTAATACATGTGGACTCTAAGCAGAAGGCTTGATCCTTTATTTACGTTTCGGGTTCGGTTCTACAGCTGTTGGTGTTTACCTTTGTCAGCACGATAACTCTCCCACAAGGGAAATCAAATACTATAGACTATGCAAATCAGAACGTCGAAGGGATGTTCTGATGCCCAGAGCTAACCAGTGTAACCAACATTGCTATGTCTACAGAGTGACTTTATTATTCAATAATAATACCATAACGAAGGAAACGCAACACCAACCACACCACCACCACCGACCCGTCACAACTGGTGGCCAGTGTGGTTTTGGAATTTTTTCAGAAGAACGAACCACAAAAAAATGAGACATTTGTCCTTTCGAGCCGAAACGAACATTATTTGCATAAACACCGGTGACGTCATGCCCTTGACGACCGATGAACGGTTGGAAAAGCCAGAAGCTGACAATGTCCGTCAAACAAACTTATTTGCAGCTTTCAAACATGAAATGAAACCTATTGCTGACTTTCTCAATGATACAAACAAGCTCTAGAGTCCGTCGGCGAAGCATATAATGTACAATATTACCGCAAAAACAAGATAAGTCACTGTTTTTAAAGGTTAAAATATTTCGTCCTGTTTGTCCACATAATGCCATGTTCTTTTTTCTATGTATCCATGTTAAATATTGTTTCTGTCCGTTTTTCATGTAGCGGGTATGGTTGGGCGGCGGTTCATAATGAATAAAATGGCTCTCAGGATGCCGATATTCATTCTGAATGTTCCTAAGGCTGTGAATTAATAGCACCTCGCGAAGAAAGCGTCGAATTATCGTTATCGGTGATCGGTTCGTTCGGACTTGCATTAATTCACTTTGCATGGTAGGTGTATAGTCATGTTATAACTGTTGTTTTCTGATGTATTTGGTTCTTATTTTTATTCATTTACAGTCCTATGTTCGTAATCTATCTTGTTATTCTGATCTAGCTATCTTTAATTTTAATTAAATGTATTGTATTAACGTCAAATTAGTCCTGTGACGTCATCATTCTTAGTGCCAAATATGTTCGTTTCCTTCAGTTAACCTTCACCCTTCTACATTTCCGGTTAGTAAACTTGGTTTTATAATATCATTTATTTTTGTGAAAATGTCACTTTTGTATTGTGCTACTGTTCTGTAATCCTTGGTTAATACATTGTATTGTTTGTATTCATTTCATCCTTCTATAATTTAATATTAATGCCATAATTTCTTCATTAATAATAGTGTAGATGAATATGATTAAATTTTTATCAATTTTGATGAGGAATTAGGGACTTTGCACATATTTGCAGTAGTGGTCCTAGAAATGGGCAATGCACTTTATGCCTCATGAATATGGCATATAATATAATGATTAATTATTAAAACTTTATAACATATTAATACATATTTAATATAAATTAGTACACTTTCTCAGTACTATATTGTGAACTTAGTGACAATTGGGACTAATTATTTGGGGATTATACATATAATTATTAAATATTAATATTAAGCGCTTGATATAATTTCAGCAGCTTATATAACTAACTATCATAACTATTTATGATAGATATCAGTGAGTATATACATAATATTTTTACAAAATATTATAGATTGTGGAACTTATACATAACAATACAGGAATATTACAATTTCTTGTATTAATTATTCATTCGTTGAGTAATTATAATTATCGACATAGATTATATTGTTGATTACAATACATAAGTAATTGAATACTTAAATAAATTAAACTCCAAGAATGCTTACCTTGGATCATTTCATTAAAATTGGAAAAGATTGTAATAAAAAGGGAGAGGCACTCCTTGAATTTGCTGAACAACAACTAGCAAGATATAAGGCAGAAGAGGAGGAAAGGAAAGCTATTGCTAAAGCAGAGATGGAAGAACTTGAAAGAAAACAGGCGGAAAAGAAAGCATAATTAAGACAAGAAGAAGAAAGAAAGGTGGCAAGAGATGAAATCCTACGGATTGAAGAAGAGAATAAATTGAAACGACAAGAAATCATACTACAGCAAGAAATGGAATTGCAACGGCTTAAATTGGAAACAGCAAAACTTAATTCACAGAGTGCTGCATCAAGCCAAAATGATAATGCTCAATCTGGATCTTCATCCACCCGACTTAAGGGCAATTATTACTTTAAATTACCACCATTCAAATTACACGTGGACGACCTTTCATCGTGGCTGGCGCGCTTTGAGGATATATGTAAGGTCAATAACCTTGACAAAACTGCATGGGCACTTAAACTTAAGGAATTTCTGGATGGCGAACCTGCAAGTGCAGCACAAAACATTGATCCTACATTAGCCACAGACTATGAGGCCATTAAGACGTTGTTATTACGTCGTTTCCACTTGAACGAAGAGGCATGTAGATTACGTTTCAAAAGTTTGTTGCCAGATAACAATAAAGATTTCACAGGTTTTATTGCTAACATACGCAATACTTTTAACAGATGGGTTGAACTGGCAGGTGTCAACAAATCTTGCGACAAATTAGTTGATTTATTATTAAGGGATAAAGTATTATCGTCTGTCAGCCCACCATTCTTTGCTTATCTACAAGAAAGAAAACCAGAATCTATTGATGAGTTAGAAAAAATTTCTTTAAATTACTGCACAGCTCATCCGAATGCTAATATTTCTGGCTCGTTGATAAGAGAACCACTTCCTGTAGCCTCCAATATGGCATATCATAATCATAACAAACCTAGAACACACAGTGTGGACAGAAGTAGGTTCAAAGGAAACTATGACATTAATTTTCATAAGGGACAGAATAACTTTAACAATAACTTTAATAGAGGAAGACAACAAACCAGAAATTATTCACCTCAGTCAAGATACAACAGTAATCCACGTAACTCAAGTTATAATCGGTCATATCAATATAATAATGGTAACAATTGGAAGAATAGCGATAATTATAACTCGAGACATCGAGATAACAATTATAATAGACGTCAACGAGATAATTCAAATAATTATTCTCGTAATCGTTCTCATTCTCGTGGATCTTCACATTATAACCATAATACCGGGGCAGCAGTGACAAATGATATCACCCCTAAGGTTCAGGTTCCACCTAACGATAATACAATGAATTCTTCTGCTGCATGCTTTGCTATAAATTATAACGTGGCAAATAGTTGCCCACAATGCAATCTTATTTTTCAGAAGGCAAAGGAGACAGTGCTAAACTGCGGACACATTACACCAGAAGTAGGTCTTGCAGCCAATGATGGAACAGGCTCTCTGATTTTTAACAGAGGGATAGTAAATGGTTCTGTAGTTTCTGTATTGAGAGACTCGGGGTCCACAACCATTGGAGTGCGACAGTCGCTTGTACATCCTAGCTGTGCAACGGGGGAATGTGTCCGTTGCATGACTTTTGGGGGAACTATTGAGTTTTACCCCACAGCTATTATCCATGTTAACACACCTTTTTTCACAGGTAACGTGAAGGTATGCATGCTGAAAAAGCCAATAGCAGACCTTATGGTGGGTCGCATACACGGCAGCAAGGATTGTTCACCAGAAGATATTATTGAATGGGAGAGACACAATCTATGCACTGGAAACGCCGTGACAACTAGAGCTCAGACTATGCTCATGGAGAGTGTCAATGATAATAAGATGGATGCAGAAAAACAGGAGGATATTGAGGTCAATTCACCTATTGACAGGGAATCATTTGCTAACAAACAAAAAAAATGACAAATCTCTAAATAAATTTTTTAACCTAGTTAATAAGGTTGATAATTTACCTTCAGGTAATAAGAACAAACATTGGTTTATTATGAAAAATGATATACTAATTAGATGTTTTAGTGATAAATCACTGGTAAAACAACAAGTGATGGTACCGGCTGCTTTTAGACGGTACATTCTTCAACACGCGCATGACTCGCAGTGTGCAGGACATATGGGATATACTCGAACACGATCTCGAGTATTATCTTCATTCTTTTGGCCAGGAGTGTCACGCGATATTTCGCAGTATGTACGTTCTTGTACTACGTGCCAGGAAGTGAAAGCACGTGGAGCTTTTCACACGGCGCCTATTCAGCCTTGCGATATCTCAGTACGACCTTTTGACAAGATGGCCATAGACATAATTGGTCCACTTCTACCATCTGCGAGAGGACATAGATTTGTTCTCACGTGCATTGATTTATGCACACGATGGCCAGAAGCCATTCCATTGAAGACAACCACTACCACAGATGTAGCTGATGCATTACATCTAATTTTCTCTAGAATAGGGTTTCCTAGAAAATTATTATCTGATCATGGGTCGCATTTTATATCCGATACCATGAAGGAGGAAATGAAAACCTGGAAGATTGATAGGAATTTGAGTAGTATTTATCATCCCAGTGTAACGGTGCAGTTGAGAGACTTAACCGTACGCTTAAGCAACTTTTACATAAGGTTACTGTTAAACACCCTCAGGACTGGGACAGAGCACTCCCAGCTGTCCTATTTGCTTACCGAGAGGTGCCACATGAACAAACTGGCTTCTCTCCCTTTGAGTTAGTTTTTGGTGCCCCCTCCGAGAGGTCCTATGGGACTGATAAAAGATTATTAATTGATGCAGAGATGACTCAGGACACTCAGTCATCTTATGAGTATGTGATTAATCTTCGAAATAATATTATTGAGTCTTGCCAATTGGCAACAGCTTCTTCTGAGGCTGCAAAAGCTAAGGCTCGATCTATACAAAATCGATCTAGACGATTACGTCAATTATTCCCAGGCGATGAGGCTTATGTATTACTCCCTCACAATAACAATAAGTTATTGATCTCATGGACTGGTCCTTATAAGGTTACTGATAAAATTTCAGACGTTGATTACGTCTTAGATATCAAGGGACACAGAAAGATATTCCATTTTAATATGCTCAAGCAATTTCATACACGTCCTATACACTTACAGTCAATTTTTCATGAATTAGATGACAATACTGTATCTACTTGTCATTATTCTAATTTATCTGTTATACAAGAGGAAGAATCTTCTTTTCCTGAAGTGCAGATGCCTTTACCTGTACTTACTGTCCAATCTACTGAATCTTGGCGTGATGTGACCATTTCTTCTACGGTTACACCGCAACAGCATCAACGCGTTGCTGATCTTCTACAATCTTTCCCAGATGTGTTAACTGATGTACCGGGTTGCACATCTGTAATTAGTCACGATATAATTCTGAATGATGATACACCAATTCGTGTTCATCCTTATTCTGTACCTCTACATTTTCTGAGTAAGACATCTCAGGAACTCGAACAGATGATATCATTGGGTATTATTGAGACTAGTACATCTCCATTTTCTTCTCCTTTAGTCATTGTCCGGAAAAAGGACAACAACATACGTTTATGTGTTGACTATAGGAAACTTAATGCGCAGACAGTACCGGATAGCGAACCACATCCTATCCTTGACGATTTACTTCCTCGTCTATCCAATGCTACACTTTTCACTAAAATTGACTTAACTAAAGGTTATTGGCAGATTCCACTAACCGAAAGAGCCAAATACTACACAGCATTCTCAACTCCACAAGGTCTTTACCAGTGGAACGTGATGCCTTTTGGGCTAATGAATGCTCCAGCTACCTTTATTCGCATCATGCGAAAAATTTTTAGCAGGTAGATCAGATATAATTGCCTACATTGACGACATATGTTTGTTTAGTTCATCATTTGAGGAACATTTTTTGGGTCTTAAATCAGTTTTGGGAAATATTGCGGGATAACCATTTAACCGCTAAACCAACTAAAATTCAAATAGCGTGTAATGAGATAACATTCCTGGGGCACATTATTTATTGGATCGGACGTATCCAAACAATTCCCAGTACAGTTTCTAAAAATATTAAATTTATCTGTTCCTCAAAC
>JAMPIV010007031.1:0-141839 GCA_024509875.1 Oreohelix idahoensis
GTGATACTTGGAACGATCACTATAATGGTATAAATGCACTATTGTCTATCTTACGCGAGCATAACCTGACAGCGAAACCATCGAAAGCATGTATTGGTTTTAGCGAAATATCTTTCTTAGGACACCGTGTTGGTCATGGGTTCCTAAAAACAGAAGACCATAATACAAGTAAGATACTTAACATTTCTATTCCTAAGACTAAATAGCAAGTACGAAGTCTCTTAGGTCTAATACAATTTTATGGACGATTCATCCCGAATCTGTCCTCCATTATGTCACCTCTTTCTTCCTTGCTAAAGAAAGGGTCTCCTAATGTAGTCCATTGGACTCAAGAATGTCAATCCTCTTTGGATAAGGTTGAAAATAACTATGGTTTTCTACTTCTCCAATCCTAGTATTGCCTTCTAAGGATAAGACATTTTATTCTTCGTAGTGACGCGTCATCCACCGGGATTTTGGAAGCTGCCACATAATGCAAGAGTACTTCTGGTATAGAACTCTGCATCCTGTGATGTAATAATTTCTCGGAAAATTAAATGCGTGGGTGGGGGGCGAGAGACGAATAACTCGGTCCTAGACCGTGAATTATTGGCTATGTTTTGGTCAATCCTTACACAGCAAAGTTTTCTTCTGGGGCCCCCGCTGCATTTCATTGTGGAAACTGACCTGCAAGCTCTTACGGCTATTCAGAGTAAAAATCTGAAAGTGCGCGAGATCAACGCGTGCTACGCGATTGCTCTACAGCCATTTCATTTTTCGGTGCGAGCTATCCGTGGGTCAGAAAATGTGATGGCAGATATTTTGTCTAGATGCCCACATGATTCATAACTGTTATACAACTTTAATACAGTTGTTTCTATGTTGAAATGTGTACACATATGTAATATATCATATATTGATTGTAACACTACTTAGCGGTTCATTGATATTTATTCACCGCTGATCTTTCAATGTTTTTCGTCTTTGATGATCATGATGTTAAGATATCTTAGATGAAATTTATGTATAAACTAATGTGGAAATTGTGTCATTGCTGATATTGTAGTATGCGTTGGTGACACCTCTCTGGAAATATTTATACTTAGAGAAGTACTTTCTCTAAGGTCATAAAACTTATGCTTAGCATCTGCGCCTTGTTATTGGTGCGTTGTGAGCCTATTGTATGTTGCTCCTAGATGTGTTTCAAAAAAAAAAAAAGTACCATTTTTTTTTTCCCGAGGGGTGTGGTAATCTGTTGCGTGCATATTTTGACGCACATATTACAAAAATCGATATGGCTATTTAATATGGGAAAAATATAGACATTCATTCATTTGTGTATGAAAATGCTGTCTATGGTAAAAGCGAGAGAATCCATGTTTGATTCACACTTTTGATTATAGGAGTAATCGTTCTGGATATTGATCCGGCGCAAGGATATTGCGCTTACGTTTGTACTTATTTTTTAGGGCCAGAAAATATATTAATTTGCTTATTGTGTTTATGGCCTGAATTCATATGTATTACATATTATTAGTACAAGTAGAATCAGTCCTATATTGTATATTTTGGATGGGTAGGAGGGACTAGATTCTTGTTATTCCGGTCTAGCGGAAGTATGAGTTGTCTGGACAAGTCGTGATGAGTTCCGATGTACCGTGATAATGGCGGGTACGCACTTTTCAAAGGGCTGGTAGATTCTTAAGGAAATATGATTCATGAAGTGGTTTTCTTCTAAAGGAGATGGTATCTCTACTATAGTTTATGTTAGAGACTCTCCTAAGGTACGGTACAATGTATAATTCGGACTCCATGTATTGCCAGACCCTATTTTGATGATCTCATGTCGATTCGACCTAGATGGAACATTGTGCTTCGTATCGCTAGGGTCGTGTTTTGTATCGACAAAGATGACAGACTTTCCTACAGCGGTTATGGCTACGTGAATTAACCTGATCACCGTAGAGCTGTATGGGAACATTTATGAAATCATTTATATACCCATTATAAATTAACTCTGGCTTATATATTCTCCTTCCTATGAATGAGTGAACGACAACTCAGGGAGGCGGCCATGTTAGATTTCGGTCATCATATGTTTTGATCACTGCCAAGAGTACACCATTCGCGGTAATCACACTCTACACTTCTACTTCATACATACACCATCCTGCGTCGGTTGAAGTGACCAAGTTTAGGGCCTGCTTCCCCTGGAGCCTTTGCCTTCCCTAACTCAGGACTAGGGTGAGTTACCCATTTACAGCTGGGTAGACTGGAGCATGCCTGATCTCAACAACACACCACTCTTCCTTACAGAGCATACAGACTGACACTTTACAGAGTGGAAAGAAGAAAGCAAACTTTACAAGGCACCAAGCTGGGTGAATTTGAGGACTCATGGGCCAACTGTTTTCATAAATTCATGCAGATAAGTCCTTCAGCAAAGGCACTGATAAATTATCTTAGTCAATTCCATAAAAATTAATAAAAGACATCACCTGGGCGTGATGAAAGACACCCAGACTTACCAATAAAACATAACAGTGATAATAGCAAGTGTAGAAACCAGAACAGAGGGTGTAGTTATTACAGTGATCTATTCTTTTGTATAAACAAGAGACATGGACAGAGTTCCTACATATTCATTTCTATACTGTAAATAAAAATTTGTGTCTTGAGTTTTTGACAATCCCTGTCCCAAAATATTGAGGTACAGGGAGATTAAATTGTAAATAATTACCTTAACGTTACCAACAGTCTTATTCACTTAATTTACATTGAGTTACAGTTCTGTTTGGAATTTCAGTATATTAAACACATTACCCTAGACACCTTGCCACACAACATCACACAGATTTTCTTACACAGAGTGAGATCTTAGGTAGCGGATAGGGACCCTGACATCATCATCATCATCAATTAGACTCAGGGAACTTACACAGCTGGACCCCACTTTGTTAACGGTTAATTTTAGTAACATAAAAACCTCTTACCACAACGGGTTTCGTTTAGTGATGAATCATTTTTTTTTTTGTGCTATAGCGACACGACAGACGGAGAAGGGTTTACCGCAGAGTCCATGAGCGCTGCGCCCAGAACAGCGTTGATGAGGCTCCTCCACATGATGGTGGAGGTGTACTGATGTGGGGGGGGGGGGATCAACTTCATGGGAAGGAGGGACCTGGTGCAATGGAAGGACGCCTGAATGCCCAACGGTACGTCGCTGAAATTCTTCGTCCTCACGTCCTTCCACTTCTGGCTCATGTTCGACCACATGTGGCACAATCTCATCACCCAGTTCCTCACCGACAACAACGTCCAGACCATTCCCGTGGCCAGCCATGTCATCAGACATGAACCCCATAGAACACTTATGGGATGAACTCGACAGACAACGCCGCCGGGGAGACGGGGCTCCACCCACTCTCCGACAGTTGTCTCTTGCACTGCGGGTAGTGTGGGCAGCCATCCCACAACAACAGATCGAACGGCTAATCGGATCCATGTCAATGGAGATGTCGTTCTCTGATAGAGGCCGGAGGAGGCCATCCACCCTACTGAAACGGAGGCCCCAGTCGCCAAGAATAAACGTCCAATCCAAATTTAACGAACATCATTTCATTATTAAACTCCGAAAGTTTCGTAATGCCAAGATTGAAACATTAATTCCGTAAAATAAAATGTTGGTACAAGTTTGAAATTTGGTGTCAATTACCACTTCAATAATGCTGCGTTTCTTTTTTTGAACAATATATATATATATATATTATAATATATATATATATATATATATATATAATATATATATATATATATATATATATATATATATATATATATATATATATATATATATATATAAATATAAATATAAATATAAATATAAATATTTATATTTATATTTATATTTATATTTATATTTATATTTATATTTATATTTATATATATTTATATTTATATTTATATATATTTATATTTATTTATTTATTTATTTATTTATTTACTTATATATATATTTATATTTATATTTATATATAATAAGACAGACATGAAATATTAAGCACTAAAGAGCACACAGTTTGGTGTTTTTATAATCAGCTTATAAAAGCCGTTTACACAATGGAAAGATAATTAAACATACCAGTACAACATTCAAACAGTTCAGTATCATCATTTTCTATATTTATCGTTCCACGTAGAGCATATGAGCCATAATAGTTGCTCATCACCAAGTTATATTTTGTGCTGTCTTCCTCAGCTCTGTCTATAAGTTCAAGTTCCTAAAATTTCATCTGCTAGACAGTCACACTACAAACAAAAATTTGTAGCAGGTTTAAATTGTAACAATAAAAGTCTTTGTCAGAAATCTAAATTCTCTTGTTGTACAAAACGAAAACTTTAGTAATGCAGTAGTAACAAATACTGTAAGTAGCAGATACAAACGCAGTCTTAAAAAAAAAATAATTGTGCATAATTTCATGAAACATTATAAAACGGAGTTGTATGAAACAACATCATGTCCTGAACATTTATGCCCTATACAGAGAACTAACATGAAACTTTAACCACGATCAGCTGCTGCATGAATAAAATTGTAATACGTTGTCTGACAAATGGTGACGACGAAGAAAAAATTATTCAGAAAATGTTGAAAACTTTTAAAGTTTATTTGAAAAAATAAATAGAAATATCAAACAGTCAATACAATTTAACATTCTGTACAGTTAATAAATTGAATCGTTGTTGTGAATTATAAGATATAAGCATACTCAGTAACCTTTATTGGGAGCAAACTGCCATAGTATGATCTGGAAGGAATTATTCACCATACATAGACATAAAAAGACGTGTCAGACAAGGCTGTGTGCTGTCCCCCTGCCTATTTAATCTATGCACTGAAAAAAAATTTCAAACAGATACAGGAAATACCAGGACTGAACATCAGTGGAAGGTCAATAAACAACCTTAGATATGCGGATGATACCGTGTTGTTAGCTGAAAGCGAACAGGAGTTACAAGAACTAGTGAACCAAGTGAACAGTATAAGTCATGAATATGGACGACATTAATATTGAGAAAACAAAAATTATGATAATTAGCAAAACAGACCATAAACCCCCATTAAAGATAAGCGTAAATGGGAAAATCCTGGATGTCGCATAGAGATTTATGATCAAAAAATTTTCTATATTCTTTTCTTTTCTGCCCATGTCCTCCACTTTATTATCGCTCTTTAATCCTTTTCCTGTTTTTCGCATTCGTTCGTTTGCGACAAAATATTACTTTTCCGTTGTAACGTTTACCTGTTTCTTTTCTCATACGAGCAACGCATTTTTTATTGCGTAAGGTGTCAGTTCCTGCACGAGACGAAATAGTGTGGAAATTCGTCTAGTCAGACATGATGGCAGACATATCGTCTAACATTTTCATCTGAAACGGCGCTCTACTGTTAAGTTTCTTGGCGTGAGGTGTGAACGGAACCCTCATGCATAGCTCAGAAATGAGGCATGTCGTAGGAGGTGTGAAGACGCATTTTGGCAGTTATGACCAGCGTCTAAGTATGTGAAGTGTTAAGAGAGAGAGAGGGGGAAGAGACCGGCGCTATTTTCGGTTTTCGTAATAGCGTGGGATCCTTTGTCAGTTTTCATATATCTATCCCAGGAGCTGAAACATGACTTAATTCAGTCCTCCTAAATCTGCAGTAGACAGATCGCTCGTGCTAGATAATATCTTGTGTATTGCGAAGTTCTTAGTTTCTTGTCAACATTTTGCCGAGTTCTAGACTACCATTATATTGAATGATTCTAGTTTATATAGTGTTAGTCTGTAGTTCTGTGTGGAGGTAAATATATTATAATATCTAGTAGGGTTTGAGTGATTTTGTGATAAATCGTTTATTTCATTTTACTAGTTAGATTTTGTGTGCAGAAGAAATTATATTTATAAGTCTGTTATATTCGCTAGTCGACATGTTACAGTGGAAAAGCAGAATAGCTTATAATTTCTAGCTTAAAACTCATTCGGCTATTAATAAATTTTATTAAATTTGTAGTAATCAGTCGATAATATTTTTAACTAACTTATAACTGCACTGATTCATCATGAGTATTGACGAAATACGTTTGTATTTCTAATTCATGATGATTTGATTTTATTAATATAACTTATTTCACTGGAATTTTAAACGATAAGTCAAGCTCTAGGCTGGCATTTTATAATGTAAGTTATAACCGAGGAATAGTATATGTATAATATTTTATATGTTTGTTTTCTCTTTATTCAGTGAAACTTGGGGGGGGGGGGGAGAATACCAGCGTTTAAGTACTGAGAGATATCTGTGAAGAACTAAAAACATTTTCTTCTTAAAGAGACTTGGGTGTATAAAGTAAAACCTGTCTGGCATCGCATTGGCATCCAGAACGACAGAGTACACATTACATTAACTTTAAGATTAAATAAAGTAACGGGCCTATCGCGCCAGCTTTAATTCTTCCTGAAAAAAACCTCAAGTACAGTTCTTTTCAGCCCTTGTGGCAAGTAAAATATTACTACCAATAACATTCCGACGGAGTTGTGAATAGTATGTGGTATGACCAAATAAAGTCCTATACTGAGAGAAGGCACCGACCTGACATTCCTAGCCACTAGAAATAGAAGCTATTGACACTAACTTTGCTTGCTGTTAACGTTCGTGCCTAGACAATTTTGATGTGACAGAACCAGATATCCTAAAATAAGAAAATACCAAGGAAAACGTTCCCTGAAGTAGCGAATTCAACCTATCTTTGTGGATGGGGTTCCCTTGGTCAATGACTAACCCTGGATATTCTGTATGTGCATGTCCTAAAATTGTGTGTCCAGAAGTTGCTACCAAAGCTGTAAGTACGAACGAAAGCTAGTCATCACGGCTGACTGAATAGAGTGAATGCAGGACTGAGCGATTCCTTTATTGTCGTATTTTGGCACCCATTTTGCTGTCTTAAATTTCTTTATGCAAGTTTTGTTTTGTTGCTAACAATATTTTCCTTAGGTTAGATCAGAGTATCAAAGTCTGTTTCATACCTTTAAAGGGAAATCTTAGACTACACTTTTCTTCTAACAGGACTGTGGGTTATACATCGAGGGAAAAGATCATACCAATGGGTCTATCATTCTTGTAGCAATTCATTGACTTCATGACTATTTTGTATATGCTTGATGTAATATTTATGTGTTGTGATGGAATTTTAGTATGATAATTTAAATTCACTTAAACTTAATCAGTGTGTCGGTCAGCTCGTTCCCAATTATCTATATTTCCATTGTCATAGTTTCCCGTCTTTGTGTCTATTGTAGTCACTTATGTGTGTGTATGTGAGGTATATATATCTTAATATATATGATACTAGACGGTCTGACCAATCTTAATCTGTTGTAAATGATAGGCTGACTGAGAGAAATCATCTCGAGGGTCAGAGACTGACTCTAATATATTTCTTCCATCTCACTCGTGAAATCTTACTTACTTACTTACTTAGTCGTTCCCCTTCTACCGTGAGGTGTAGAGGTTTGGAGGAGAGAGCGCCAGACCATTAATCTATTTCTATTATTATCTCTCACTGTGGCTATCACTTATTCTAATCTATTCAGAAGGGACCAACCCAAGTCTTAATTCCCCTATCAAAAATCTACGACACTGGAACAAGTCAAGAGCAACGTATATCTTGGTCATACAATAACAGATGATAGCAGATGTGAAACAGAAATCAAAAAAAGAATAGGAATGGCCAAAGCTACATTCAAGAACATGAAACATATACTGACATCTAAACAGTTATCTCACAAATTAAAACTTAGAATCATAAAGAGTTATATATATATATATTCTGCATTTCTGTATGGTGCAGAAACATGGACGATGAATAAGCATTTGGAAGAAAGAATTGAGGCTCTTGAAATGTGGATATATAGAAGAATGGGGCGTATCTCATGGAAAGAGAAAAAAACAAATAAGGAGGTCCTAGAAAATCTAGGTATGAAAAGAGAGCTAATGAGGGAGATCAAAGTTCGGCAGCTAAGATACTTTGGCCACATAAAAAAAGGCATAACACCTTGCAGAAGACCATAATAGAAGGGAGAGGTGAAGGCAAACGTGCAAGGGGAAGACAGCGTTATAAGTGGGAAGATAACATCAAGAGATGGACAGGAAAGAGTCTATCAGAGTGCACCACCAAGACAAGAGACAGAAGACGTTGGAGATCCTTTACAGCCAACCTTCGTTGTGGAGATGACAGCTGATGATGATGATGTGAATTATTTGTTCAATTTCGTCAGGGCATGTTACTTTTATTGTTACTCTATATCAACACATAAACTTAATGCTAGGTTCAGGATAGCAAGGGAGAGACAAAAGAAGTTATTATTGTATTTAAAAGTTTGTCTACCTTGTTAATTCATCAAGTCAGTTATCAGGAAAATATCTGAATCTGACAACAGAATTAAACTGGTGGAATCAATGATCACGTTTGCTTCACGTGGTCTATCGTTTTTTACACGTTAAGTTAAATAATGTTTAGAAATCGAGTCGTAAGACCAAAATCTCTGTAACTTTAGTGCAAGTTTTTACATTCTGTTCTAGCCGAACTGACTTGCATTTTCACATTCTGATAATTTTGTACCTGTATTAACTCTGTTGTTCACGTTTGTTTCTTCTTTTCATGATAGCAGATCAGAGTTATGATGGAAGACCTAAATGCAGGCATTGGAACAAACAACAGCACCTTTAAATTGTAAATGGTTCTGAGTAATGTTCTATTATAGTGCTTAATGAGGCCCATTAGGTTAATTATTTTCGGCTTTTTTGTGCAATCGTACAGATCCCTGAATTTTTTAGGAACTTCTAAGCAGACATGTCCCACAAAATCCTGCAAACATTCAGCTACCAGAAAAAAAGTGAAAAGATAGAGATGAACAAGCTGATAGCCCAGAAGTTTTTCTGCATAATATATGAAAATAGAAATTTACACATTTACTTTTTTTAAAGACACATGTAAATCACAAGGTAATTGTGGGAGAGAAGAAATACTGGCAGAATTGAAGGACTGATATCTGATAAAGGTGCCAAAGATGGGATACTTGCATGAGTGCCCAAACAGAGGAAAAATATTATTATCATTGCCAGAACAATATTTGACAGACTCGTTCTTCACATTTTAAGAGACCATAGACAGAAAAATGAGAGAAGATGAAGCAGGCATTCTACAAAAGAGATTCTGCGCAGACAAGCTAGCAACATAACGAATACTAACTAAACAAAGCTTGGAAATAAACTCACCACTTTATATTGGAATTGTAAATGATGAAAAAGCGTTCAACATTTGGACAGAAAATAACTGTAAAACCTAATCTGTCATCATGCAGGTTACGTGAATATTATTTTCTTTGTGAGAAAAACAAAAACATATGAAGACAAGAATAGAATTGCAGAATTATTCAGGTTCAACAGACTGTAGAACCACGAGAGATAACATATGGAGTCACCCAAGTAGTTTTGTCCCGTGATGTATCTTCTTACTGGTTATAGATTTGACTAGTACAACAATAACATCGACATAAATAAATGGAATGCAGTGAGCTTTGACAAAACTCTTTGACGATCTAGATCAGTGTTTCTCTACCTTTTTGTGTTCGCTGAGGCATATTGGGAATATGGTGTTAGGCCCATATTATCTTGACCGTCGGCACACTAGGGGTGATGTGGTCGGCATCACGCCGGCCGCCTTAACCTTCCCAGAAGTTGCTCTGGTACCCATTTGGGGCTGGGTCGACCCAGGAGCCGTTTTGTGGCCTAAAAATTTCCCGCCTCATCTGGGGATCGAACCATAGACCACTGCGCTACGAAGCCAGTGCACTAACCACTATGCTACCGTGGGTACTTTAGTATAAATAAAACTATTAATTCGATTTTCTTTTAATTGTTTAACATAATTTTGAAGTATATCTATGTTAAAGGTGTTTTTGGCCTGGATAAATGTTAATGTTGAATCTTGGGAGTACTATTGAAGGCCAGTAGTAGTGTACGAGCCGTCTCTTAAGTGTGTAAGGCTCGACAATGTAAACACTTTGAATGTCACTGTATGCGTTGAAGCGTGGCGGTTGCCCGTGACATAAATAGCATAGGTACAGCTTGGCCACTGTAAATATTAAGTGGAATGTACACGAATGACCAGTAGCAGTATAAATATGAATCAGCTCAATACAGGCTGACATGAGCGGTACAGTCCTTGGTTGGACGCAACAATGCTGGCATTCGTATAGCTTGTCTTAATGTGTTGTCTTGAGTGAATCTCAATGTTTTGTTTTGCGAATGCGTGTAGAAAGTTCGTGGAAGTAGGAAGTAGGCAGGAACAGGACATCACACTCTATAATTACACAGGTATGAATTCATAGAGTTCTGGAACAGCTCTGACGTTTACAGGACTTTATTACACCACAAGCGGCAGGTATGCCGACATTAATATCAACAGTCATTGAACAGGTCATGGTCATGATATATTAATAACGTTCATCATCCAGCTATGCATGTATCTAGTAAAGCTGATCTCGTACAATGTTCTCAATCATCAGCTTCAGGGAAGATATATCCCATATGTGAGTTTAAACAAACTCTACTCTGACATTAGTAAGTCAGATATTAGATGTCTTCAACCGGCCGTGCAAAATGGCGGACTTACATTTCAAAATGGCCTCCGGGTGATTCTTCATCAAACAAGGGGAATCCCACCTTGTATATTTAGTATCGCCGGCATGCGGGATACAGAACAATATGTATAAGTACTTCGGGCATGCACCAGCCTAGTGCATAATATCAGAATACATAGTAAGCTTCCTTTCCAGGATACGTAAGGGGTTCGTTTTCCCGCTCAGGGAAAATCATAGGCTATCGATAATACGAGTCATGAAGATTCTATCAATAAGGGAAACAGTTCAAAAGTCAATTACCTTCTGTCCCTTCAGAATAAATATAAAAACTCACATCGCCTCCAAGGCGCTGAGAATAACCATTAAATAATATACCACATCTTGTCGAACCACAGAGGACTTAACCTGAGACATCTTGACTCTCTTATTCACAGCCCGATACTCTGACAGTCATGGCCTCTTCCAGATCGCGCAACACGCCACGCATGCGCACCGAGACGCAAGACCTTTTGAACACAGCTCAAAGTAGACGGTTCGAAACCATATCAGGCAAAACTGACAGAGGTTTTCAAATCAACCACAGACATAACAGACAAGTGAGATCACTACCCTGTTAACAATCATCCCAACAAAACTTGGATTAATTCCCTTAGACTAGGAAATTAATAATAATGTTTCCAGCTTCTAATCAGGCACTTTTACATCCATAGACTCAGCAAACTGACCGTTACAATCTATTTTTAATCAATGCAGTTAATAGCTCCAATTATTATTGAATTAATTGAAGCTGTAAGATCAGTTTTGTATTACATGATCACTAAAAATGTACTTTATGTAGTAAATATACAACATTTTTGCGACACACTTTGATAGGCGCCGCGGCACAGAAGTGTGTCGCGGCACCATGCTTGAGAAACACTGACCTAGATTGACAGCATCGTTTCGGCTGACTTTGTGCATGTCTTCGGAATGCCCCTTGATTTGTTATCTTTGTGGAATAGTGTTCACTTGTGTCTCACGGCAGCCAATAATTGATAGATGTTTTCATTTCTATTTACAGCGTACAGGCATCCCATTTTGTTTATTTTTGTGTTTGCAGAAGGACGACTTACTTAACTTTCTTTTGTCTCACTTTGATAAATGTAAAGTTGTCCGTCCCTTCAAGGGAGATAACATATGTCTTTCTACTATCTAAATATGATTAAGACTGTGGCTGACATGACAATTTCCTGTGACAGTACTAACACAAAATATTTCACATTACACAGGTAGCACCTGATGAATTTAACACTAAACTGTGCACATTTTTAACGGGACTTTCCTTGCCCATTCTTGAACTTTTCCCATCTCGCTATTAGAGCTGACGTCGTGTAGAGAAAAGGATTAACAGCAGAGTTTATAGGAATTACAAGCACCACTGTCCAAGCGTAAACATCTTTATTGATCTCGTAGCCGCAAAATGACAATAACCCCATGACCCCTACAGGAAACCAACACAGGAAATCAGACATGACTACAAGAAACAGCCGTTTGGCCACTATTATATCCTCTATGCTCCGCGAGGGAGACATGTTTGAAGCTGTCTTTGTAATTCTGTTATCTGACATAGCACGAAAGATCGCTATTTGACCATAAGCAATGATGAGGCACATAAGAAAATTAAGCACGATGAACACGCCAAATGAGTACTCCCAGCCTTTGAGTCGTTGATTTGTCAAAGGTAAGCCAAGACACATGGCATTAGAAGAATATATGTCAAACATGAACACAGTCGGAATTAGTGAAAGTATAAAACCTGTACACCAAGATAAAAGAATGGCGATTCGTGTGCTCAAATTTGAAAATTTTATTTCACCAAATGGAAACTTGATGACCAAAAATCTGTCGAGAGTAATGAGAAGAATAAAAAGTTTTGATGTTTGGCCTGACAGAGTAGTAAGAAAGCCAGCAATTTTGCAGACAACGCTTTCTCTCCAGTTTTTGTGATACAGAACATAATTGTCGCGGTAGTAATAATCAGCTCCAGCAATGATGAACAAATAGACTCCCATAATTAGGTCAGATATACCCAGGTTTGTCACAAACAGACCATATCCTGTTTTGAGAACTGACCTATCCCAAATTATCCGATACGCAATAACCGTTATGTTCTCCAGAACGGCAAGAACTGCGACTACCCAGAGAAGGACACGTTGAACATCAACTCGTACAAGATCAAAACATGTCGAAATGGCGTCTTCCGGGGCGTGACATGTGTGGTATGGGATTTTTGTACTTCGTATTTGAGGACAACAAATTTCAAATTTGTCCGTGTACAGATGTTGATCGATAGTAAGACCGCCAAACAAATCTTCATAGAAATTCTCAATGGCTATTCCACGTAAATCTAAAGTCTCTAGAGTGAAGTGGGGGGGTTGAATCTTTTTATAGACATCAGAGACAAAGGTGAAGCTTAAATATAAATGCCTTAAGTTTGGCAGCAATCGAAACAATGAGCTATAAAGAAACGTCAGACCTGTATGGGAAAGATCGAGTACTTCAAGTTTTGAGAAGTGCAAATTCTTCACTAAAACCAGATTTGTGTTATATGACAAATTTAAGTGGCGAATATTTGTTATTGGATAATGCATCTCCGTGAAGTTCTGTAGCAGATTGTGACTAAGATCTAGCGTGTGCGCCGTTTTTACAAAAAATAAGTGTTTGTAAAATACGTGGTGAATGTTACATTTAGATAAATTAATCAAGAATACATCTAGTAAAAAAAAAAAAAAAAATCATTAAGTGCGAATTTTCCAGATAAATTCAGTCCGGATAAGTCTACATACTTAATTCTCATGCCCAAGTCATCACTAAATATTGAAGGTTTAGAAATGTTATAATCACTCACTGTAGCTGTCCCTGAGACACAGCGTAAACCGTCAGGACACCACCGGCCACAGTTCAGTTCGTCATCTTCATGTGGACAGTCATTATAACAGTTACACACTAGGTCAGGATGTAGGCAAACTTTACTATCCCAGCAAGCGAAATTTCCAGAACATGATCCAATATTAAAATCTACTTCCTCCTCTCCTGTAGGACAATCTGCTTGTCCGTCAAGGACATAATGTTGAGGAATACAGTAAGATTTATAACATTTAACATATCCCTCTACGCACTGGTAGTCCAGACAGTTCTGAAGATGGGACATATCTCTACAACCTAGAACAGCCCTGTACCCTGTCTTTGATATAGACACACTTGGGAACCCAGATTAGACCTCCCTTTGAATTGTAGCAAGTGTTCGCTGGTTCCAGTTTTCCAATGGTCTCATCCAATGGACCCTCTGATCCATCGCAGTCTTTATGACCATCATTAAGCTGAACAAAATGGACACACTTTTAGCCACTATTACAGATAAAGGCGCAAGTTTCGTTTCTCTCTAAATACTTGTTATGAACAACATTTTCATCATTGACACCTGGCGAAATTGTGCAATCTATTTCACCATCGTTAAGCCACTGTAAATTCAAACAGGAACCATCACTACAATGTCCACCTGTGCACTCACCATCAAGTACATTGTTCCCTAGAGTCTCCAAACACGACATTTCATCTCGTTTGTTGGTACAGTCGTCGATGTTGTCGCAGACGAAGGAATAGGAAATGTATCGGGGTTGATCTCCATCCTCACCACAGTCAAAGACAGGAAACTCAATTTTTGTTGATTTTAGAAAATTCACAAAATGAGTGCTCTCAACATAGGCAGAGGCAGATACAATATTGCCATCAAATTCTATAAAATCTCCTTTTTTCGAAGCTTCATTGTAACTTTTCGTGTTTGCTGGTTTTATACTAATAATATTGTCGTCATCAAGCGTTCGAAATAGAACTATCTCACACAAACTTAATCCCTCAACCTGATGATCACATGGAACATCCACCCATCCTTCATCAAAACGATCTTTGTAATGAGAGAAGGCCCGGGCCTTGTCGCTGTCATTATTGTCATCTTTCCTGATATCTGTAAACTGCCACACAGCACAGTCAAATTTGAACCCACCATCAGGTTTACCAGACATCCAGTGATTCACTACCACAGGACGAGCTAATTCTGAGCTTTCAGTATATGTATCATACCATTTAAATCGTCTTGCAGCGCTACCTGTTTCTCGTTGAAGACGAATATTAAAATGAGCAGAATCGTTCTTGTAAGGAACTATGTCTCTGTGAGTTGTAATAAACGAATATAATTTGGTCTGCAAAAAGTGCAGCTCACCTAGAGTTTCAATTGACGCCAAATCTTTCCTCCATATGTAATCTGGTGGAAAATACGGAGCAATACTTTGGAGCTTATAGCAAGACAGAAGTTGCACACTGTCGTTATGTTCATAAGGAAACCATTTTGGAATACATAGTTTACACATCGCCATGTACAGATATGAATTTACTTTAATGCGGTATATGGACATGAAACCTTCTACAGAGGAGAAAATAATCGAATCTTTAAGATAGATAATATCCTGTTTGTATCTTTGTGAGAATATCGCAAACAATGATTTTATGTTTGTATTTTCTTGTTGTCCAATATGTGATATATTTTTTATTTCATCTTCTGAAAAATATGCATCCATAAAAAATATAACAGCGATATGGGTTGCATTCTCTCTGACTCCAGGTATCTCAGAAAACAAACGTTGAACAAACTTCATTTTTATGTCCATGACTTCTAGTGCAGTTTTAAATGACAGATACATTTTTGGTTTGGCTTCGATTACGCGTAGATTTGGGTGCTTTCCTACTGAATCAAAACTCCAGGAGCTTACATTTACTTCGTTATTGTGGTAGTCGAATCCGTCAAAGACCTTAACGTATCGTACTCTTGACATATTATTCTTGTCAGAGAGATTGGAATAGCCATAGCCGAAAGTATCGTTCCACAAATTATTTTTTAAGTAATCCGTGTCACTAATTAAATCCATCAAATACAGCTCCACTATGTCCATTTCGGCAGTGGTACAGTTATCTAAAGGAAAGCTTGAGGAGTCACTTCCAGGAATCTCTGTAATGTTCAAAGAAATTCAAGGTAAACACATATTATTAATAATACCTGTACAAGTTATCTTTTTCTTCTTCTTTGGTCCTTAGCCACCGACTGCCACTACAGTCAGTGGCCATCACGCCTAGTGACGTCTTGTAGGGCAGCAGCAAACTGCTTTATCTTTTTTCTGTCGGTAGCCATCCATCGTACAGTGCCCCAGCTCTGGTTCATTCTTTGCTTCTAGGCTTCAATAGTTCTCCGCCGAGTTTTTTTTTGGGTCGCCTCTCGTTTCCTTTCCTTCGGGAGTCCATATAATAGCTGTTATTGTGATGTACAAGTTATAATAATATAACGATGAAAATTTAAACATAAAAATATTGTGTTGCAGCAGAGATAGACAATTGGTTAAGTTTTGTACATAGGACCGAATTATCCTTTAAGTCCACTAAGCACGTGATTAAAGAATCAGCACTAAAAAGAGGCACCATAAAAATTAAGATTAACTATTGATGATAATCTATGCACTCCAATACTAACTTTATAAGCGCATGCGATATCAACACGCGAAATTATGGAACCATATTTAATGACTATTGTAAAAACCGGTCATAAGACATGAATTAAATTTAAATGCACCAATACATAACGGCAATTTTACTTACTCAAACGTGTTGTTAAAAAAAAAAATGTGCATCACCACAGTTCTATAAATATTTGTGTGCACATCGTCATTTGCGCACTTTTGTTTTGTCGAGTGTTACTATTTTCAATAGAGTACATATAAGGGAAACAATACAATTAATGTCTAAATTTCAACCAAAGTTGCATCCCTTAACGTTAGAGAAAAAGCAAGGATTTTATATATATTGATGAGAGATGCCTAACCTGAGTAGACGAAAACCAATCATAACAAAGAAGAGACATATAGAAGAGATATATAACAATGCAACCAAAATACAAGACCTGGAAGTTGTTGATTTTGTTAGGAATATAATTTTACAAAGCTTTCACCAGACAAGTAAAATTTCACAAAACGGTTGAACGGAGAGTGCCTCGCAGAATATTTAAAGAGATTAATGGGCCGAAACATTTGATCGACTAGGGGACTACTTCTGATGATCAGATTGCCTCCTACTGTATCGAACTGTATGGAGTTACATATCATCATAAAAAATATATATATATATATGTGAGTGTGTTTGTTTGTGTGTGAACTGATGTAGTAATTATACGTACAGTTACTTTCACTTAACCGAACTTTAAAACTCACCCCAACTCTGCATTTGGTTTTGCATTTACGCACACACACTTTCTCACACACACACTCACCCATACACACTCACACACACACACACACACACACACACACACACATATATATATATATATATATATATATATATATATATATATATATATATATATATATATATATATATATATATATATATATATAAGGGACGGTCAAAAAGTAATGCCTCATAAATTTTAATTTCATTCAATAGGCAAGAAAACAGATAAAATTCACATTGAAATGTAGCCCCAAGTCTGAACTTCAAAAATTTATTTCTCAGTGTAGTCTCCGTTATTTGTTACAGTTTTTGTCCATCTTCTCACAAGGGCATGTATCCCCGCACGGTAACAATTTGTGCCCTTTTTCCTAAACCACTGGCGTACGGCGCGTTTAAGGGTCTCGGTGTCCTCAAAGTGATGTCTGCGAAGATCTTCTTTCAGTGGTCCAAACAGATGGAAGTCAAAAGGTGTAGGATCGGGACTGTAAGGGGGATGTGGTAATAATGTCCAGCCAAATTCTGCAATCGCATCAATGGTGCGTTTAGCGGCGTGTGGCATTATCGTGCAACAGTAGTGCAGTTCTCTGATCTTTTAATGGGTAAAGTCGCAGAAGACGACCTCTAAGCTTCTTCAAATCAATGTAACGGTCTGCATTCACCGTGTTTCCCTGTTCCAAGAAGTCGAGAAAAATCACACGCTTCTCGTCCCAACATACGGAGGCCATAACTATCCCTACAGATGGTGAACTTTTGAACTTCTTTCTTTGTCGGCGATGTTGTGTGATGCCATTCCATTGACTGTCACTTGGATTCTTTATGTCTGTCTTTTGAACAACCCTGTCTTTAATGATGTTCTGGACACTGCCTTTACTAATGGATAATGTTCTGGTTAGTTTTGCTCTGGCAGTTGGTTAACCTTTTTACTGTCCTTACACAAATCTGTTCTTAATAAAACAGTGTTCATTCTTTCTGGCCATGTCTTGAGTTTGTTCTTATATTATTGTGACTTGGTTTCTGTTGAGGAATCGTGCTTAACTAAAGGTTGCGAATGCGGAGTTAAGACTGTCCAACCTTCAACAATGCTAGATATTCGACAAGTCCATAGGTGGTTCGAGTCCACATAAATTACGTTTTATTTGACAGTATTCAATCCACGAGACATGATATGAATTAAGCATACATTAAGTTCAAGCACTTACATAAACAGCGTGTCCTGTCCTTATTCCATTAATAGTCACAACGTCTGGATATTTACTCGCGATTCCGTATGTCTGTAATGTGGTAATGAATATCCAAAGTTGATCGATCTTTACAATCTGGATACTAATAATTATAATAATATACTCCCTGCGACTATTCTGGTACTGAAGAATTAGTCATTCATAAAAAAAAATGAGACGTTATATGTATCCATTTCAATTCGGCAGACCCTAGTGCCACATCATCTTGAAAACTTCTACACCATTACTATTATACACGGGAGTGTTGAAATTCGCGTCTCGCTAGGACGGAATATAAATTACAAAGAGAACACTTGTAGTGGCGTCATGTGTTAGCATAACTACGCAACACGTCATCATAAAACTAAGCAATTCTATCCGTTCTCATTCAATTACCGTGAAGCGCGAACCCTAATATTTATTAATAGTATTTCAAACCCTTCAATGTGTAAACTTAAAAAGAGCTCAGTATAAAAGTGGCTAACATCATAACACTTACCGTAAAATTCCCCTGACCGACGGGGGTAAAAAAAATCTATTCTGTAGTTTTTTTCAAACATATTAAAAAAATTATCGACATAGGTCTCACGATGCTTTTGTGAAATATTGTCGGAGGTCGTAGTCAAATATAGTAACTGTCATAAAATACACTACAATATAATAAGTCAACTAAAGAAATGTCAACTGTCAGCTAACCTACTAAATAATGATATATGTAACTAAACTTATGTTATAACTAATCAATGTGTGTTCTGTTAATCAACATTATGATCTAAAACTAATTAACTATTAATTAAATGTAATGTGAAAAGAACGTTATAGAATAAAATCTAATTAAATAAATGAAAGTACCGTTTCATTGTTACTAACATTCAAGAAAAGAAAAATGACGAATGTATGAAGAGATAGTGATAAGAAATTAGTATATTAGAATAGAATATTTGTGTGTAATAGAAATCACATAACTAAGTCTAACTAACTTAATCTATCAATTCATAAAGAAGAATAGTATATTATTATATATCATCATTAACGTAAGTAATTAATCAATACTTTACTACAGTAGCTACATTAATTAATTGTGTGATACTGTATGTGTTGAAAATCTTTTCTCTTTCTTTATTCACAATAAATTATTAAAATAGTTAGTGTCAATTTCGATCAACAAGCCATGCGAAATCCATCCACGTATGTAATGTTCGTTTACCAATACTTCATGCAGCTATAGATGATCCTGAGTTCAAACGACAGTACTTGAAAGTATGTATAAGTATGTTCGATTCTGTTTTCAAACGTAATTTTGATAGAAGAATGTTTGAATTTCACTCGTATCTTGATAGAAGAATGTTGAAATCTCACTTGTATCTTGATAGAAGCATGTTTGAATTTCACCCGAGCCATCTATGCGAACGAACTTGATGTCGTGTTGCGACTATTTGAAAAGTACACTTGTTTTCTGAAAGTTTCAATAGTGATTTGCTTTCATTCGTTTGATTCATGATCCATCACGTAAGTCCAGTAAATCCGAAATTCAATAATGAAATGTTCCACTGTCTGTGAACGACTCAATGTCTTTGCATAGTGTAAGTTGTAAGTTTGACATAACTTGTATAATGCTGACTAACTTCTAGTATCAACAGAGTTTCAGTTCTTTGAGTTCTTAATTTTCTTCATTTAACGATGACGGATGTCGAGATAGAGAATCTGCCACGACATTCTCGTATATTTTAATGGCTTTTATTGTAAATTGAAACGGTTGGAGTAGTATTGAAAATCTAGCCAACTTGGCGTTCTTGTGATTTGCTCTTCTAAGTGAAGCGACCGCCCACTGATCGGTTTGTATAATAAACAGGGCGGCAAGAAAAAATTTCTCAAACTTCTGGATTGCCCAGACAACGGCGAGGAGTTCCTTTTCTGTCACCGAATACTTCATTTCAGCATCGGTGAGCTTTCTCGATATGAAAAGAGTTGGGTGAAGTATGCCGTTATGTTCTTGTAATAGGCTACCTCCCAATCCGTAATTACTTGCATCTGTTCGAAGAATGAAAATTTTTTAACATCTGGCAACCTTAAAATAGGTGGCATGGAGAAGATTGTCAAAATGTTATTAAATGTTCTGTCAGAGTCTGTTGTCCATGTAATTTTATTTGGTTTGTCTTTTCTCAATAGTGAAGACAAGACAGCAGTGATGGACGAAAAATTGGGTATAAATCTGCTATAATACTGGACAAGACCCAGTATACTTCTAACTTGTTTCTTATTTTGTGGGACTGCTAATTTAAAAATTTTTGATACATTGTGGGGAATGGGTTTGATACATCCAACCCCTATAACATGTCCAAGAAAAGTTATTTCGTGGAAAGCTATTTGCATCTTACTTGGTCTAGCAGTTAAGTTGTTAGATCTTAAAATGTCTAATATTGAAGTTAATCCTAACACATGTTCATCAAATGAAGGACTAAATAGACAAATATCATCAATATATGTGATAATGTCAGATCTGCCAGCTAAAATTTTTCGCATCATGCGAATGAACGTAGCAGGTGCGTTCATTAGCCCAAAAGGCAGGACATTCCACTGGTAAAGACCTTGTGGTGTCGAGAATGCTGTATAATATTTGGCTTGTTCCGTTAAGGGAATCTGCCAATGTCCCTTGGTTAAATCAATTTTTGTGAAATATGTTGCTGTAGATAGACGAGTAAGTAAATCGTCAATAAGAGGGTGAGGTTCACAGTCTGCAACAGTCTGTGCATTAAGTTTTCTGTAATCTACTCAAAGACGTATATTATTGTCTTTTTTTTCTAACAATAAGTAACGGTGATGAAAACGGTGAGTTACTGTTTTCTATTATTCGTAATGCTAACATTTGACTAAGTTCTTGTGATGTTTTATCTTGATAGTGAATAGGAACTGAGTAAGAACGTAGTGTTATAGGTGTGTCGTTCTTCAGTATGATGTCGTGAGAAATGACTGATGTACGACCCGGTATATCAATCAAGACATCAGAATAAGTTTCTAAGAGTTTACAGATTGTAGTATTTTCTTGAGATGGTAATGAAGAAAAAATAGTTACATCTCTCCAAGACTCAGAAGATTGTAATGCAGGTATAGGAAAGGACATTTGGATTTCAGGAAATGAACCAATTGATTGATTGTCTAAGTCCTGAAAAATAGATTGGAGATGTTGAGGACGAGTGAAGAACTCCTTCAGCAAGTTTATGTGGTAAATTTTTTTCTGACCTTTAATGTCCAGTATGTAGTCGACGTCAGAAATTATGTCTATAACTTTATATGGACCATTACAAGCGATTAAAAGTTTATTATCCTTTCGTGGAAGTAGCACGAAAGCTTCGTCACCAGGAAATAACTGGTGTAATCGTCTATTTTTATTTTGGAACTGTCGTCTAGCTTTGTCTTTGGCAGCTTCTGAGGAAGCTATTGCCCTTTGACAAGCATCTATGATTTGTCTACGTAATTTAATAACGTATTCATAAGATGACTGGATTTCCTGAGTCATCTCAGAGTCGAGTAGTAAGTCTTTGATAAGTCCCATATGACCTCTTGGTGGAGCACCAAACACTAACTCGAATGAAGAAAAACCGGTTTGTTCATTCGGGACTTCTCTGTAGGCAAACAAAACTGCTGGGATAGCCCTGTCCCAGTCTTGAGGGTTATCAACTGTAACCTTATGCAATAACTGTTTAAATGGTGCGGTCAAGCCTCTCAACTGCGCCATTGCTCATGGGATGGTACACACTACTGAGGCTTCTTCCTATGTTAAGAGTTCTCATAACTTCGTTCATTGTGTCAGACACAAATTGGGGCCCATGATCCGAAAGTAATTTATTTGGGAACTCAATTCTGGAAAATATTAGTAACAAAGCATCAGCTATGTCCGATGTAGTTATATTTTAAAGAGGTATGGCCTCTGGCCATTGTGTACATAAGTCAATACACGTTAATATATATCTGTGACCTCTTGCAGTTGGTAGAAGTGGACCAATAATGTCCATTGCCATTTTATCGAAAGGCCGCACCGATATTTCGCATGCCTGAATGGGAGCATTATGGAACGCTCCACGAGACTTGACTTCCTGGCAAATTACACAGGAACGTACATACGACGATACGTCTCGTGATATTCCCTGCCAGAAAAACGACGACAACACTCGAGAACGTGTGCGAGTGTAGCCCATATGACCTGCGCATTGGGAGTCATGTGCATATCGTAATATGTATGTCCGTAATGAAGATGGTATCATGACCTGTTGTTTTAATTTATTCTGGTCCATACAATTTCTAAGTAAGATCCCGTTCTTAATAATGAACCAATGTTTAATCTTATTGTAGACAGCAATGTCATCATACTTGTTTACCAATGTAAAAAATTTCTTTAAAGAATTATCTTTCCTTTGTTTGAGAGCAAACGACTCTCTGTCAATTACCGATTTAGGTTCATTGTCAGTACCATCATCCAACTTGATAATTGTAATATTCTCTTTTCCTAATTCCTGAGCTTGAGCTCGTGTTGATATCGCATTGTCTGTAGCCAAGTTTAATCTATCCCATTCTGAGATTTCGTCAGGTGTGTGCCGTCCTTGCTGCCGTGGATACGTCCGATTGTGAGATCAGCAATTGGACTCTGAAGTAGGCATACTTTAACTTTACCTGAAAAGAATGGGGTGTTAATGTCAATTATTGCTGTGGGATAATATTCAATGGTCCCACCAAAAGTTATGCAACGTACGAACTCATTAGTAGCATAGCGAGGATGTACTAGTGATTGCCGGATGCCGATAGTGGTTGATCCGGAATCCCTCAACACTGAAACTATGTTTCCATGGACCAATCCTTTATTAAAAATCAGTGTCCCTGTTCCATCATTTGCAGTAAGGCTAATTGCAGGAGCGGTCTGTGTAACTCTCATTGGCATAAGGCTGGGTTTCTGAAAAATATCATGGCATTGTGGACAACCATTTGCCACATTATTATCAACAACACAACATGACGAAGATGAATGCGTTAGAATATCACTATTCTGAACAATTGGAGTTGCATTTTTAGTCAATGCTGCCCCTGCAGTATGGTCAAATCTTTGTTGATTTCTTGAGGTAGAACGTTGTCTGTTATGACCAACTGAATGATTATTATTATTATTACCCCTGCCATTATAACTCTTATTTCTTGGTCTGTAATTGTTATTATTATTATTATGCCACTTGTTATTATTTTTATTGGCATTGCCATTAAATAGTTTATTCCAATTTGATTTGTTTTGATAACTGCTGTTATATCTAAACTGAGGTGACTGGTTTCTAAACTGCTGCGTACTTCGGTTGAAATTCCCATTATTGTGATAATTATTTTGTCCTTGATAATTGTGACAGATGAACTCATTGACCCTGAAGTGACCCTGAAGTGTTGGATGATATGGTACGACCTTTCGTAACGACCCCTTTGGATAACATCAGTGCCCCCGAATATTGTAACTTTTCGTCAAACCGGATTTTTCTTTTCACCTGGACTCATTAGCTATGCAACCGTTCCACACAGATGGTCAACATGTTTGCTGATTAATATGTGGACAGTTTATCTACCGTACATTCTGGTCATTGCATTGATTTAAGGAGAGGCTAAATCACGCCCATGGACATCTCTTGAGCAATCATGTGCAGGTATTTTCATTAACTTGGCCAGAATGCCGGACCAGTGGGGGCGTTGCCAGCATCAAACGATAGTAGCGACCACGATCAAAGACACTGGGGGGATCTCAGGAAAGACTATCGGCGCTATCAAAAGGCAGTAGTGGTCCCTGAAACGAGCGTCGCAAGTTTTCTGCCGGTATTTCGCATCTCGGTGTTAAACACAGAACCGATAGCAGCAGCGAGCGGAGATACGAAGTCCAGGGGCGGCTTCTCTCTTTAGTCTGGCGATCAGATCCCCAAAAGTCTCCTGAGATCTAAAAAGGTGTCAAATTTTCTCACGTCCCACTCATCTTGCATTCGAGTTAGATATATACACACCATGAAGAAATGCATGTTATCACTCGTTGGCCAGACCTTGACAGAAGCACTAGCTATATTTGAAATCTTGTTATAGATTTTCCCCTGGATTTTCATATATATTTGCAGTGAATTATATTCTGTGTAAAACGGTAAAATAAAATTGTGTAAAGTGATCAGTGGTCTAGTTCATTCATTCTATTTCACTGGATTTTGTGTTAGTTTAAATCTATTAAATTAAACCATCTCAATAGTTCCAGTTGTAAATGTAATGATATATCTATTATATTATTTCAAAAGATAATAGATGCTTAAATGCTTAAATTAAGTTTTAAAGTCGCGAAGGAATTTATAACTAATAAATTTAGTTAAGTCCTATATTTATAGATGTGTGTTTTAACCATTAGAACTCGCGCAGTGTTTTATTAAATACATTATTAAATACGCGAGTGTATATATCTGTGTGTACACCTGTCACAAAAAGTAGGGGATATTGAATTTAAAAGTTATCCAAAGACACTATATTTCAAATTAGTTCATTTATTCCTTCGTATAAGTACTTCATTTTTACAAATATATTCCATTATTTCTAAAAACATGTAGGGCCCCCGTTTGCCGCTAAACATGCATTGCAACGACGTCTCATACTGCAAATAAGCCTTCTGACGTTGTCTTGAGGAATTCTCTGCCACTCCTGCTGAAGGGCCTGGGCTAACTGCTGAAGAGTCCGTGGAGCGGCTGGACGTTGTTGGACGCGTCTATTCAGGAGGTCCCACAAATGCTCAATAGGAGACAGGTCGAGGACATCGGCGGCCACAGTAACGTTCGGATATGCTGCATCTGAAGGTGATCTTGGACGATGCGAGCACGGTGAGGACGTGCATTTTCATCCTGGAAGATGAAATCTGGTCCGTGCCGTTGAGCAAATGGCACAACGATAGGCTCGATGATGTTGTCACGGTAGTAGAGCCCTGTGATATTGACCTGGCATATGTGAAGGTCGGTCCTGTCATTCATACAGATGCCTGCACACACCATTACACTGCTACCTCCATAACGGTTGTGGGCAACAGTTGCAGGAGGCTTGTAACGCTTACCTCGCCGTCGCCAGACACGTATTCGACGATCATGAAAATCCAGAACGAAACGGGATTCATCAGAAAACATCACTGATGCCCACTGTTGATTGGTCCACCGATGATGACGTTGGCATCAATCCATTCTTGCTCACCTGTGTTGTGGTGACATGGGCTAAGTTACAAACGGTTTGCGTGAGGCCAGTTGCACTTGGTGCAAACGGTTTCGTGCTGACTGAGTTGAGATCCCGGATCCCAGTGGTCTGTTGAAGGTGTTGCTGAAGTTGAGTAGCATTTAGAGTCCGAGTTCTGAGGGCCTGGGTAACAAGAAGTTGATCTTGGCGGCGTGTAGTGACTCTTAGGCGGCCAGTCCGAGGCAGATCAGCCACAGTGCGAAAATTTTGATACCTGTTCCACAGTCTGCTGACAACTGACTGTGAAACATTGAGGTTCCGAGCAACATCCACTTGACGACTTCCGGTTTGCAACATGCCTATGCCTTTCCATCTCTGCTGTTCTGTCAAACGTTCCATGACGAAGAAAAGAAATTTTATCTGTTGTAGAGTCTTTTTATACATGTCCGTGGTGAGTAGTGTTCATCAAACCCGAGATACACGCATTTTTGTGAAAAAGAATAATGTGTGAACTTTACGGACGGGCCCCACCTCTGTTCTTGGGATTGGCTTACTCATCATGAGTCACCAGGTCAACATGATATTGCACGTGAGAGTGGAGAAGAGCGTGCTCGATATGTCCATACAACCATTAAAATACGAAATCCACTCTTTTGTAAAATAATACATACCATCTTAAAATATCCCCTACTTTTTGTGACCAGTATATATATATATATATATATATATATATATATATATATATATATATATATATATATATATATATATATATATATATATATATATATATATAATTGATTTTTTGTTGTACAAATAAACGCAAATTAGGCGTAACGAAACAACAATTAATTTCTTGTTGCCCTAAGACGCCACTAGGCGTAATGGCCATGAACTGCTTTGTCGGTACATGGCTAAGGATGGAAGAAGAAGAAGATATATATATATATATATATATATATATATATATATATATATATATATATATATATATATATATATATATATATATATATATATATATATATATATATATATTGTCTTAACGGGAAATTCATCGCGCTTTACAATGTTATTTGATTTTTCGGTATATTACATGTCTTTTTCTTTCATACAGAGTGATCGTAACCTTTGCTATCCCAGCAATAAAGAAATCATCTTAAAAAACTTCCAGACATATTGATGAAACATTTTTTAAAGTTAATCTTGTGGCGGTCCGATGCGACCTAGCTATCATAATTACATGAAAGAAGGCCTACCCAAGACTATTTAAAGGAACAATCATCAAATTAAATTACAAATCTGTAAGATAAACTGGAAGTTGAACAGTGCCAATAGCGATACTTTATTTACTGCCCTACTGTGAGAGAGTACATATTTTCCTGAACTGTGACAGCTTAGTTTTTTCCTCACTGGATTAATAAAACGTACCGGTCAGTTACTATCATCACGCATTGAAGGAATTTTACCACTAGCGGAAGATTAAAGAAACCAATTCATTTTCACCCCCTGTCGAATTGTGTCAGTGCCATCCCATAGACTCCTTTTTATATAATAAAAACACAAGAACTCTTAGGCTTCAAGTCCGGCGATAAGTGGGAATAGTTGCTATCAGCAAACCTTGCTACATCTGAGGCGGGACATCGAAGTACTAGACATTTTCACATGTCAAGAGTGTAATTGCTGTTTATATAATTCTATGGAATGTCTGATGCTGCAATCGGTAAGTGTGTGCGTGTATATGAGTGTTGATCCTCACACACGTGCATGAATGGCAGGAAATTTAATCTTTTTGCAAACCATTTGTTAACTTGCTTACCGGGCTTTCATTTTTCTGTATATCCTGCTTTGTTACTTTAAGTGGGATAATTGGTGAACTCTGTGTAAACCCCCCCCCCCCCCCTTATCATTTGCTTAGTAAAGGGAAGAACAATTGGGAAGAACAGGATTTTTTCTACCACCCATACCTAATATTGTGACACCTCTTTCAGAGTAATTAACTTCACTGTTGGTTACATTACCTATGTTCCTGATAACTATCTATCTTTGGACTGGGTTTATCTTTATCTAATACAAGCAGGAAGGGCTTAGTCGATACCAATCTTCTTCACCCCCCCCCCCCTCACCTTGTTATTTGTATTTTCTGTACTTTCGATATTTTTCATTGACAATTGATAGTTGTTGTGATTATTTTTTTAAATGATAATAAACATCCTAAACTTATATTGGACTGTGTTGGAATACCCAAAGCCCAAAATTTCCACTATTTGTTTAATATAGTTTGTATTCACATGTGTCAGTGTTTGAAGCACCAAATCGGTTTGAGCGCATATGTGTGTCTGGAAACTGGCAAATAATTGTTTGACCAGGAGAGTGAAGAGAAGATTGAGAGGAACGATTTGTCGTAAATAAGTCTGTTTTTACTCTCCTCCAGCACTCTGTGGAGCAACTATTTTACTCTCTACAATTTCTATCACTGAGCTTTTCACCATCATTCTTCACTCTAAACAGGACCAGTATTTCTAAGACTCTTTCTCTCAAAATAAATTTACGACAATATTTGTGGGCTGGTCCTGGGATCTTGAGCTACATTTGAGGCAATCGCATAGCCGAGATAAACATATTTTGAGTCTGATCTAAGTCTGGGTCTAACTAGATAGAGTGTAAATGATCTGTCTTTGTGATTTAGGGAAATAAAATTAATTACACCCCTAGACAACGCCTTTTAGTATTTGGGTCGTCCACACAGCATATTTACAGGTTGTTTTCTTTCCACAGCAGTAGAAAGTACGGATAATCATAAATTCGGCTAGCTAAATTATCCTCTGGCAGAGAAAATTATTTTTTTTCTTCTTTATAAGATTTGCTGGGATTGTGTGATTGGTTTTACAGTCACTAAAGGTTTTTTGAAGTTAAAAAGAATTGAGCTTAGCTAAAGACGCCTTGTTCTGACTTTTTAAAGTCTAGTTAACACGTCTCTTCTCATAAATTGACTTCAGGGGCGAGTTTTGTGACGGAGAATTAAAAATTTAGGGAAAATTTTTTTTTTCCTTTTAAATTGTTTAATATAAAATTTTCTCTACTTTTAGAAAAAGTAAATTTTTCCAGTGTAACTTACCACTTTAAGTGGCATAGTCGCTTGCGTTAAGAGTCTTAAGTGACAATAATAGCAGCGATAAGTTTGCACATTATCAGGTAGGAGGTAACACAAATAAAGTTATACTTTGTGTTTTTTTTCTCGTAGCGAGTTTGAGATTTTTACCCTTCTTGTTCCATCTTACTATTCTCTAGTCTTAGAAGCATCCAGTTCTTTGGTATGGCAGAGAGATTTAGGATAAGATCCATTTTGAGACAGGAGGCGAAGGACTCAGGATTAGAAGGAGAAGCCGCGAACCTGTTTTTCAACAAAGAACTTGAAAGGTATGACGCGGAGCAAGAGAGAGCAGAGAGGAAAGAAGCGCAGGATAGAGCAGAGAAGAAAGAAGTGGAAGAGAGGGCAGAAGCTAGGAAGAAAGAAGCGGACGATCGTCAATTGGAGCAGAAGAAAATTGAGGCAGAGATGGAAGCTCGCAGGGAAAGAGAGAGAGAGAGGGAAAGACAGCACGAACTGGCGCTTAAGGCTTTAGAAAGTCGGGGCGCCTCTACTTCTAATAACGGAGAGCCGTCTTCGCCCCAGTCTCAGTCAATGGATCTCTCCAGCACTCAATCTGCCCAATTAACTGCGATGTCTTTTGCTTTAGAGTCTTTTCCTAGCCCCAATGAAAAAATTGACACCTTCCTAGAGAAATTCGAGAGACTCGCAAACCTGTATGGGTTAGAGAGTTTTCGTTGGGCACTTAAACTCTCAACTGCGTTGAAAGATAATGCGTATGACGTGTACACAAAGCTGGGAACCAACCAACATCATTACGACATACTGAAGAAAGCCTTGCTAGAACGGTTTGAGATGACCGCCAGAAAATTTCTGCAAATGTTCAGAAACAGCCGAATAGAGAGCACAGAAACATTCCCACAGTTCTCTTCACGTCTCACGGGCTATTAGACAAAGTGCATTGAATTATCTGACCTACCTCTTACATATGAAAGACTACTTGAACTTGTTCTTGTGGAACAGATAAAGTCAACTTTGTCAAACGAAACCCGTAGATTTTTGGCTGAACAGGGCGCAGTCAGGCTTGAGGACATTCTCAATAAGGCAGAACGCTTTACCAATGCAATGGCCGAACTTCCCAGCACTAAACGTAAACCCACAGATCAGCCATCTCGAAAACAAAATCTAGAGCAGTCATCCTTCTCCTCTAATTCTTCTTAACAGTATAGCCAACGAGATAATAATACCCATAAACCTCCCCAGGAAAAATCGAAATTCTACAAAACCCGATACCCCACTAATAATAATTCTGATCAACCTACCAAGCCTACGTGGCAGCGCGGCCACCAAGGTCAAGGAAAAGGGAAGACGCTTACATCAGGAACGTCTGATCAGGGCAAACAAACCGGTGCAAACCGCATCGGATGTTTGCATACAGCCTCGAAAGGTAGAGTAAATGTCAGTGATTCTCAACCTGAGGGCGACCGACCCTCAACTCGAGGAACTGTAATTTTGAATGGTACCTCAACTACTTATCTCTTTGACACTGGACTAAGCTTTCGTTGTATTGTCGCCAGACACCTAGTCAAACCAGGTCAGGAGACAGAGGAAACCGTCAAACTTAGTGGAGTTTTCAGGAGTGATGCACCCAGGACGCTTCCTATCGCACTGGTAGAAATACACTCTGACTTTGTCAGAGGGGTTATTAAAGCGGCCATTATGGATGATCCTATCTACCCAGTTATCCTGGGATGATGATATGTGTTTATTGGGAGACCAAAGGAGCCGATTGTGGCAGCGGTAACCACAAGAGGGCAAGCAAGAAGGAGAGGGAGCCTGCGCCAAATTCATTGCCGATTGAACTGAAGGAGGCGCAACAAAAGGACCCTACTCTGGGAGCCCTGCTTTAGAAAACTGCCCATGGCTAAGGACCCCAGACACAACGGAGACATCTTTTCTAAGGATGGCGTATTGTATCGTAGAGCGGGCAACCCGGACACGTGGAATAACCAGCTCCTAGTACCGAAGCAGTACAGAATCCAGATCTTAGAAATGGGGCACTCTCTTCCCTTTAGTGGACATATGGGACAAAACGCCACTATTCAGCGAATAAAAAACCCACTATTGGTGGCCAGGAATGAACTCTGACATTATCAGGTACTGAAATCCTGCGCCCAGTGCCAACGGGTAGCACCCAAGCACTTGACACCCCCAGTACCCATGGGGCAAATGCCAATAGTGGGTACTCCATTTGAACGGGTTGCTGTCGACATCATTGGACCCCTGGAAAGAACCAAAAGAAAGAACAAGTTCATCCTGACTTCAGTCGACACTTGCACAATGTGTGCCGAAGCTATACCGCTAACATGCACAGATTCCAAGCATGTCGCAGAAGCCCTCATGCAAATTTTTACACGGTTGGGATTCCCTCAACAAGTTTTGACGGAAAATGGATCCCAATTCCGTAGCATGTTAATGGAGAGATCTTTAAGATCTTGATTGCCAAACATATCCACACAAGTCCCTACCATCCGGCCGGAAATGGGCTCGTGGAACGTTTTAATGGCAGCCTCACCACCATGTTACGTAAGCTGGGTCAGGAGAAACCGAAAGACTGGGACCTATATATATCGGCTGCCTTATTCGCCTACCGAGAAGTACCCCAAGCGTCTACGGGATTCCGGCCTGCTACACTTTTATTTGGCAGACCTTCTAAGGGGCCACTAGAAGCCTTACTTCGGCCCCTGACAGACCAAAAGGCTGACGAGACAGTCGTCTCTGCAAGCAAGTATGTATCTGAGCTCAAGGAAAGGTTAAAGCTAGGATGAGATCTAGCTACTATTAACCTTAAGAAAGCCCGCGCTAAACATGCTAGAAGATACAACAAAGCTGCAAAAGAAAGAGAACTACAACCAGGGGAGAAAGTTTTGTTGCTACTTCCAACCGGAAGCAACAAAATTCGCATCGGATGGCAAGGGCCGTTTACCGTCCTTAAAAAGATCTCACGTACCAATTACAAGATCTCCATCAAAGGAAAGGAGAAGGTGTTCCACATAAATCTGCTTAAGAAATATTTGGAAAGACCGGTGCCATCCTCTGAGCATCTCCTGGCTGTCGCCATAGCAACGGAAGACGAAGAAGATGATGATGGTTGCATGGAGTATCCATTGCAACCCACAGAATCCTTTAAAGATGTCAAGTTCGGCGACAATCTCTCACCAGAACAACAAACAGAATACAGGGCTCTACTAAAACAGTACAGTACAGTCTTAACGGATGTACCTGGTCGAACAAATCTCATCGAATTTGATATGAAATTAACAAACGAGACCCCTGTTTGAACCAGAGTTTACCCCATCCCGTACGCTAAAGCTGATGCACTTCGCGGAGAAATAGACAAGCTGCGTCAGGCAGGAACTATCAGTGAGTCTACATCTCCTTACAGTTCGAGTGTAGTGCTGTTGCAGAAGCCCAATAAGGAAGTTCGGCTGTGTATAGATTACCGGCTGCTAAACGCTGTAACGGAATTCCAGCCCGAACCTCTCTAAACTGTTTCTGAGTTGTTCACCAAGCTCAGCAAAGCAAAGATTTTCTCCAAGATTGACCTCAGTAAAGGTTATTATCAAATATCAGTCAAGGAGGAAATTAAACCTTTGTTAGCTTTCAGCACTAGTGAAGGACATTACACATTTAATGTGATGCCGTTCGGATTGCATAACACACCAGGAGTGTTCACCAGGATGATGAAGACGCTTCTAGAACCTTTGCAAAGTCCCCATATCCATAATTTCATGGATGACATATTAATTGCATCGGAAACCTACGAAGAACATATTGCTACGATTGCTATGCTCCTCAGGAGACTACAGGAAACCGTCTCACAGCCAGACCTAGCAAATGTCTCATCGGGTTTGAACAGTTAGACTTCCTGGAGCATACTATTTCTCACGGATGCAGTTGGCCTATTAAGAAGAACGTGGAGAAAATAGTGGCAGCAAAAAGACCCCGAACGAAGAAAGACGTACGTTCCTTCATATCACTATGTGCATACTATCAGAAGTACATCCAGAACTTCAAAGGACTGACGGCACCTCTGACTGACCTCACAAAGAAAGGTTGTCCTGATAAGGTCATATGGGATCAAAAGTGCGAACACGCGTACAGCACTTTGAAAGGACAGTTGTCTGCATACCCCATCTTGAGGTTGCATGACCTCAACAAACCTTTTGTACGGCGAGTCGACGCGTCAGGTCAGGGCATCGGGTCAACACTGCTTCAAGCCGAGGACAGTGACCTGAACATGCTATTTCCAGTTGCCTATGGCAGTCGGAAATTAAATAAAGCTGAACGGAACTACAGCGTAGTTGAAAGAGAATGTCTCTCGCTGATTGACGGTATCAGACGCAATCATGAGTTTCTATATGGGACATCTTTCACATTGCACACATACCACGCTCCGTTAGCCTTTCTTGGTGCCAATAAAGAATTTAACGCAAGGGTCATGCGTTGGGCCCTTCGTTTAAGCGTTTATTCTTTCAAAGTGGAATATATTCCGGGAAGACAGAATGTCGGGGCTGATTTCCTGAGTAGAAACTGGACTACGGAAGAAGAGGAGGAAGTTGAAGATACCAAACATCAAAAAGCTACCGATCAGGGCAGCTTCATTGTCATAAATCAAACATGAAAAGATGTTTTCATGTCTCTAAAGAGGGGACGATTGTAGCAGATGAACTCATTGACCCTGAAGTGACCCTGAAGTGTTTGATGATATGGTACGACCTTTCGTAACGACCCCTTTGGATAACATCAGTGCCCCCGAAAATTGGAACTTTTCTGCAAACGGGATTTTTCTTTTCACCTGGACTCATTAGCTATGCAACCGTTCCACACAGATGGTCAACACGTTTGCTGATTAATATGTGGACAGTTTATCTACCGTACATTCTAGTCATCGCATTGATTTAAGGAGAGGCTAAATCACGCCCATGGACAACTCTTGAGCAAACATGTGCAGGTATTTTCATTAACTTGGCCAGAATGCCGGCCCAGTGGGGGCGTTGCCAGCATCAAATGATAGTAGCGACCACGATCAAAGACACTGGGGGATCTCAGGAAAGACTATCGGCGCTATCAAAGGGCAGTGGTGGTCCCTGAAACGAGCGACGCAAGTTTCCTGCCGGTATTTCGCATCTCGGTGTTAAACACAGAACCGATCGCAGCAGCGAGCGCAGATACGAAGACCAGGGGCGGCTTCTCTCTTTAGTCTGGCGGTCAGATCCCCAAAAGTCTACTGAGATCTAAAAAGGTGTCAAATTTTCTCACGTCCCACTCATCTTGCATTCGAGTTAGATATATACACACCATGAAGAAATGCATGTTATCACTCGTTGGCCAGACCTTGACAGAAGCACTAGCTATATTTGAAATCTTGTTATAGATTTTCCCCTGGATTTTCATATATATTTGCAGTGAATTCTATTCTGTGCAAAACGGTAAAATAAAATTGTGTAAAGTGATCAGTGTTCTAGTTCATTCATTCTATTTCACTGGATTTTGTGTTAATTTAAATCTATTAAATTAAACCATCTCAATAGTTCCAGTTGTAAATGTAATGATATATCTATTATATTATTTCAAAAGATAATAGATGCTTAAATGCTTAAATTAACTTTTAAAGTCGCGAAAGAATTTATAATTAATAAATTTAGTTAAGTCCTATGTTTATAGATGTGTGTTTTAACCATTAGAACTCGCGCAGTGTTTTATTAAATACATAATTAAATACGCGAGTATGTATATATACATAAATAGTCTTAACGGGAAATTCATCGCGCTTTAGAATGTTATTTGATTTTTCGGTATATTACACGTCTTTTTCTTTCATACAGAGTGATCGTAACCTTTGCGATCCCAGCAATAAAGAAATCATCTTAAAAAACTTCCAGACATATTGATGAAACATTTTTAAAATTTAAACTTGTGGCTGTCCGATGCGACCTAGCTATCATAATTACATGAAAGAAAGCCTACACAAGACTATTTAAAGGAACAATCATTAAATTAAATTACAAATCTGTAAGATAAACTGGAAGTTGAACAGTGCCAGTAGCGATACTTTATTAACTGCCCTACTGTGAGAGAGTACATATTTTCCTGAACTGTGACGGCTTAGTTTTTTTCTTCACTGGATTAATAAAACTTACTGGTCAGTTACTATCATCACGCATTGAAGGAATTTTACCACTAGCGGAAGATTAAAGAGACCACTTCATTTTCACCTCTGTGTCGAATTGTGTCAGTGCCATCCCATAGACTCTTTTTAATATAATAAAAACACAAGAACTCTTAGGCTTCAAGTCCGGCGATAAGTGGGAATAGTTGCTATCAGCAAACCTCGCTACATCTGGGGCGGGACATCGAAATACTAGACATTTTCACATGTCAAGAGTGTAATTGCTGTTTATATAAATCTATGGGTTGTCTGATGCTGCAATCGGTAAGTGTGTGCGTGTATATGAGTGTGAATCCTCACGCGCGTGCATGAATGACAGGAAATTTAATCTTTTTGCAAACCATTTGTTAACTTGCTTACCGGGTAATACATTTTTCTGTATACCCTGCTTTGTTACTTTAAGTGGGATAATTGGTGAACTCTGTTTAAGGGGGCATATACACCCAGAAAAAGACAAAAAAGGTTATTTTTGATTTTATATAATAATTGTGTTTTGAATATTTATAAGCCTTTTTACTTTGATATTCTTTTTGAATTATGTGTTTATCTGTAATAGTTTATGAGTTATCAATGTTCAAAGAGAATCAGATAAGTGTTTTAACATTTTAAAAACTAAACTTTAACGAAAACAGGGCTTGCGATTCACAGTTCCGGTGATATTTTCTACAATTTTAAAGCTATAGCCTTCAAATTTTGCACACTTATAGCCCATGTTATCCTTTATGGCATGAACCTCCACTTTTTTCTTACATGGTATAGAAACAGAGATATTGCTATACAAAGTTCTAAATTTGTGCTATTTAAAAGGGTCATATTGCAAGAGCCATATCTACAAAACCCATTGGGGTAGACATTTTTGGGTGGTTCACGCCATAGGTAGGGATGTTATGCACATCATCTGCTGGTTTGGCATTCTTTGCACTTTTTATGTGAGTGAAATTCATTCCCAGGTGCACTGGGGGTTTTCCTTTCTTTTTTTTTCATCACTTCATGTTAATTAATTATTTTCACATAAAACATTAAAATTTATAAAGTAAACTTTGTTCATCATAAAATATAATATCTCTTGTAACATGTGGCCAAATTTTATGTCAACAAGTTTGTTAGTTATTTTCCTGTTAATTTTTTAAAACGATAACCCATTTCTGGGTGGGTGTTCCCCCTTAAACCCCTCCCCCCCCCTTCATCATTTGCTTAATAAAGGGAAGAACAATTTGGAAGAACAGGATTTTTTCTACCACCCATACCTAATATTGTGACACCTCTTTCAGAGTAATTAACTTCACTGTTGGTTACATTACCTATGTTCCTGATAACTATCTATCTTTGGACTGGGTTTATCTTTATCTAATACAAGCAGGAAGGGCTTACTCGATACCAATCTTCTTTACTCCCCCCCCCCCCTCCTCTCACCTTGTTATTTGTATTTTCTGTACTTTCGATATTTTTCTGTAACAATTGATAGTTGTTGTGATTGTTTTTTTAAATGATAATAAACTTCCTAAACTTATATTGGACTTTGTTGGAATACCCAAAGCCCCAAATTTCGCCTATTTGTTTAATATAGTTTGTATTCACATGCGTCTGTGTGTTCGAAGCACCAAATCGGTGTGAGCGCATATGTGTGTCTGGAAACTGGCAAATAATTGTTTAACCAGGAGAGTGAAGAGAAGATTGAGAGGAACGATTTGTCGTAAATAAGTCTGTTTTTACTCTCCTCCAGCACTCTGTGGAGCAACTATTTTACTCTCTACAATTTCTATCACTGAGCTTTTCACCATCATTCTTCACTCTAAACAGGACCACTATTTCTAAGACTCTTTCTCTCAAAATAAATTTACGACAATAATAATTGTAATTATATCTTCTATTTGAAAAATTTCTGTCAAGGCTCTGAGCTCTTGATCTGTCATAACCATGATATGCCATATTGGAGGCAACTGGTAATGGTTCTATTAATTGTGAATTGGATATGCCAACATTAGGATGGGCAGTGCAGTAATTTATTGCTATCTTTTCGATTTCTTCAATAGTAGGTGGTTTGTGTTCCTGTAAGAAGGAAAATGATGGTGGACTTACAGAGGATAGGACCTTATCCCTAAGGAGCAAATCAACCAACTTATCGCAGGATTTATCTACGCCTGCAGCAAGTTCGACCCATCTATTGAATGTATTGCGTATATTCGCAATGAAACCTGTAAAATCGTTGTTTGATTCAGGCAGAAGAGTTTTAAACTTCAGTCTACATCCCTCCTAATAAAGCCTTAATGGCATCATAATCACCAGCTATTGTTGGATCAACGTTCTGAGCTGCACTTGCAGGTTCACCGTCTAAAAATTCCCTAAGTTTTAGTGCCTATGTAGATTTATCTAATTTATTGACCTTACACACCTGCTCAAAACGTAGCAACCCTGCTGCTAAATCATCAAAATTCAACTTGAATGGTGGTAACTTGAAGTGATAATTGCTTTTAGTTTGGTTAGGTGACGACAAATCTTGAGAATTATCCCTATGGCTAGTAGCAGCATTTTGTGCCTGTAATTTTGCTGTTTCAAACTTGATAAGTGCCAATTCTTTTTCTTGTTGCCTTTTAATTTCTTCTTGCTTCCTTTTATTTTCCTCTATTTCTCTTATTCTGTTTTCTTTTTCAATTTCTTCCCTTTCCTGTCTTGCTTTTTGTTTTTCTAATTTGGCCTCACGTTCTTCTTCTTGTCTCTTTAATTCGGCCTTACGTTCTTCTTCTTCAAGTTTTGCAGTAGCCTTTTGTTCTTCAAATTCTGCCTTGTATTTCGCAAGTTCTTTTTCTGCATATTCTTGGAGTGTGTCCCCTTTATTATTAAATTCTTTTCCAAGTTTAACAAAATGATCCAAAGTGAACATCTTAGTTCAGTAATGTGCTTACTTAATCAATCAGCCAATTATATGTACATACAATAAAGGATTGTTATTCAATATAATCAATCAACTACCTATCATGCTCTCTTATAGTTAATTGTAAGTTCAAAATTTTATCTTCACTTAATAATTATGGGTATCATCCATCCATAATCATATTATTCAACTTTTTATGCCCAATGGCTCATATAGTACCCTGCTTAGACCAAAATACTAATTTTATTTCCATAAAACTGGTCTCAAGTAAGCATCTTTGAATTAATAATCTATTTATTTATTCAGTAATTTGTATTAATCAACAATGTAATGTAATCAATTACCTATGAGTGCCCAGTGGCTAACGTAGTACTATTACTAAAATAATGTAATAAGTACCCTTCAATATGTCTATTATATTCAAGGCAAGTTATAAATGTATAGTAATTTATCAATATATTATACCATCATGCCTTAGTCATGATGAGCAACCAATATTGAGTTGGACCACTAGTGCAAATTGTTGCAATCATGCCATCAAGTCCCTTTTTTCAAAATTAATCAGAATATTTATATCATTTTATTACCTAATTAATTTACACAATTATTATTATATTATCAATTTTTAAATTAATAAATACAAGACAAACAGTCAACTAAAGTTTTACAAGACACTAGCACATCACAATTGCCAAATGCAAACGTAAAAATGATTATATGAAACAAGTAGAACATCCGAAGAAGGGTCAAGGTAAAACCAAATCTAGGTTAAAACTCTGAAAAAGGTGACGTCACAATGGACTCATAGACAAATCGTTACAATACATATTCGGAACTAAATGATAGACAGATCAGAATAAAAAGTATAGTTAACAAACAAGTTATAAAATGAATAAAATTGAAACTTAGTACAGAAAAATAAACCAGATATGACATAACTCTACAACTAACAAATAATATTGAATTTATGCAATTAAAAGCAGAATGTGCCCACAGTTAATTTCTTGGGGCATCTCTTGTACAGAAATTGCACAAATTCAATAATCCCTAAGAACAATCAGAATATCTGCGGTCTGCTGACGCTGACATAACAGTTATTCTGATTCCCTGCCAACCAAACCCGCTTACATAAATAACAAACAGACAATTAACGACAAATGGGACATATAACAATTAATTGCAGATAAACATGCCCAAATAAAATCAAGTAGACTACTATTAGCTTTATGAACCGACAAAGGTTTCAAAGGTTACTTATCTTTTTGTGCCCAGTGATATTCTTCGGTTAATGCTAGTATGCACCAACGACCAACGGTGAGCTGAAATTCATAGTTTGAAGGGGTTTCTTCTTGATGTATTCCTTGCATCGAAACTGGTTGCAGGATATTAGGTTCGACATTCATGAGAACTGCTAACGGCTGCCATTGACTTTGACCGAAAGGGTGATGACGTAAATTTGACCTCTGTCGTCATGCGCCATATGTCATAAAGCCACGTGAGCGTATTGTAATTGTAAACAGTCTTGTTGTGATGAAACTTGTTACTCTTGATCTAACCTGATGAAGTAAACATGTTTTCGTATCCCCAAGCTGCGCCGCCACTTTGTTATGACTAGTTTTCCTCTGGCAGTTGGTTAACCTTTTTACTGTCCTTACACAAATCTGTTCTTAATAAAACAGTGTTCATTCTTTCTGGCCATGTCTTGAGTTTGTTCTTATATTATTGTAACTTGGTTTCTGTTGAGGAATCGTGCTTAACTAAAGGTTGCGAATGCGGAGTTAAGACTGTCCAAACTTCAATAATGGTAGATATTCGACAAGTCCATAGGTGGTTCGAGTCCACATAAATTACGTTTTATTTGACAGTATTCAATCCACGAGACATGATATGAATTAAGCATACATTAAGTTCAAGCACTTACATAAACAGCGTCTCCTGTCCTTATTCCATTAATAGTCACAACGACTGGATATTTACTCGCGATTCCGTATGTCGGTAATCTGGTAATGAATATCCAAAGTTGATCGATCTTTACAATCTGGATACTAATAATTATAATAATATACTCCCTGCGACTATTCTGGTACTGAAGAAAAGCCATTCATAAAAAATGAGACGTTATATGTATCCATTTCAATTCGGCAGATCCTGGTGCCACATCATCTTGAAAACTTCTACACCATTACTATTATACACGGGAGTGTTGAAATTCGCGTCTCGATAGGACGGAATATAAATTACAAAGGGTACACTTATAGTGTCGTCACGTGTTAGGATAACTACGCAACACGTCATCATAAAACTAAGCAATTCTATCCGTTCACGTTCAATTAACGTTAAGCGCGAACCATAATATTTATTAATAGTATTTCAAACCCTTCAATGCGTAAACTTAAAAAGAGCTCACTATAAATTGGCTAACATCATAACACCTACCGTAATAGACAACATGGAAGAAAGTTCATCCAGTGTTACCCGACGGTCACGACGAATGATGCCATCAACTCGATGAATGTTGTGTAGAGTCACTGCGTTAGACGGACGTCTAATCCGCTTTGCGTCAGCCATTGACGATTGACCTACTTCAGCTTCGTCACAACGATGTACCCAACGTCGGACAGTGCTAACATCTACTGTTGAATCTCCATAAACATTCTTCAAACGTTCGTGGATGCGAATTGGGGTCTCGCCTTCAGCATTGAGGAATTCTATGACATAACGTTGTTTTAACCGAACGTCTTTGGCAGCCATTTTTAAACTGTTACAGTGGTGCCACCTGTTACTGAAACAGGTTGGTAATGCTATACAGTGCAGAAGAGTGTTTGAGGAATCCTGATAAATTTACAAATTGCACACCGATGCAGTATTCACATACATAAAAAAATAGGAGGCATTACTTTTTGACCTTCCCTCGTACATCTTTACTGATTTAAGTGGGCGAGTGGAGGAGTAAATGGGTTTAGTGACTGTGAAGAGGTTCTTACTCATGAGAGTGTATTGAGTTCAGTTTAAACTCACCAACACATGGCGTGACTAACTGATAGTCAGTGTTATAGCCATCTTTACATTAGCTCGTGGAAAGCGTGTTTGAGTGTGAACACACGTCTAGGTGATTCTGAAGTACTTGGAGGTACGAGGACACTGTGTGAAGTGATGTCGAGGTAGGCGCTCGCTTTTGTGAATGGGAGTCTTTCATATATGACGTCACGCAATTTGTTGCCTTTTTTTTAACCCATTCACACTTCGTCACAAAAACCCAGAACCCCCCCTCTCTCTCTCTCTTTTTTCCCCGCCGATGTGACGTCACAAATACCGCCCTCCCCCCACCTCTTGTTTGTCTAAGTATTTTGTGGTAATACTCAAATACAACAACGTAATCGAATATAAATTATTGACTAGTGGTCATCATCATGACCTTTCAACTCTCAAGGTCGTTCCATTTCTTCTTCATCTCCATCATGTTTGTCTCCAGATCTCTTCTCTATGTGTTCCCTGATCCCCTTCCCCCTGCCTTCTCTTACTCTGGGGATTCACCAACAAAAGACTGCCTTGTACATCTAACAACATGTTAGTTCAATGTGTGTCGTATCTGACACTTGTCTGGTTTGAGCCATAAATTCCATGTTAGTGATCCTGTCATACCACTACAATATTTTTATTTTGGATAAGCACTTGTTTATGAGAGCGTCCTTAGTTAGAGCGCAGACCTCTTGCATCAAAGATAGCAGTTTGGAACCATGGTGGTGTCACGCCACAGTCTATTATCTATAAATGGATATCTGACTTTGCTCATGGGTCAGGAAAAGCAAAGGCAGCGAAGAGGTTGCTTGATCCAGTATTGTTAAGTCTCTAACATTTCTATCCTCTACGGCAGTATGTGCAATGAGCCTACCTTTTTTATTTAACCATTTGTGAAATTATAAAGCTCTTTGATTGTTTTTTTGTTTGTTTTATTTCAAAACAACTAATTTATTCTCTTCCTTGTCAAACAATCAAACACTAAAAATAATAATACAATATTACGTTGTTGACTTTTAACAACGTGTTTGTTTTTATTATAAATTATTTAAAATATAACAGCAACTTTGGTGGGGGGTGGGGGGGGGGGGGGGGGGGGCGAGTTGTACTGAGCTTAGTATAAGTTTAGTGAAAACACCAGAAATATAATTTCTAGTATAATTTCTGGTCTGCAACACGGGTGGGTGCGATGGAATGGGACACCTAATAGATATGTATATATAAGTGGTACGAGTCATTTGCAAGGGATTTGTTATCTACTGCGGATAAAAGTTAACTATTGCTGATTATAGCAGAAATATCATTTATGTAAGATGCGAGTAGGAATTATTTGGGTGTATGTGACGTCATATTTTTCCAAACCTCTCATTCCCTATCGTTACACAACGTCACAAACTTTTTACTCCCTTCCCCCCATCACTGCGTGACGTCATATCTGGACGACCTCAATGTGAGAAGCCAGAGACGTGATGATTAGGATTTTAGCATATGCTTCTGCTGAACGTGCCTTTATGATGCCCTTGAATTTAAACCAGAAGGTTTCGAGGTCATCTGGTCGTTCTTCTATGTTTCTCACTGCTGTAGCAGTAAACTCCTGACACCTGATCTTACCTTCTGGGTCTCATAGCTTGCACGTCTTAATGTTCATCTCTCCTGTTCATTTACTTAGTTTCTTGCGTGATGATGGGCAATGCCTAGGCTGAGCAGCTCTTTCAGTTGTTCTTTTAATTGTCAGCAGGTAGTGATCATTTGCAATATCTGGCCCTCTCCAGACTCTAGCATCCCGCACATACTTAAATAAGCTTTCCTTTACAATCGCAAAGTCGATAACTGATTTTTCATTCTTTGTTGGTTCACATCTAGTGTATGCATGTATGTCATTATGGCTGAACTTTGTGTTCGTAATGACAAGGCTTTGCTCAGTACAGAATCTAAAAAGTCGCTTTCCATTTTTGTTCAGTTCATTTTGTCCATATCTTGCAGTACCTCTATCAATCTAGAATGGACATTTCCAACTTTGGCATTGAAATCTCAGAGGAAGATAGTTCCATCAAGGCAGTCGCCCACTGTCGTTTGAAGCAGCTCGAAGAATTTATCTTTAACTTCTGCTCTCTTGTGACGGGTTGCCTCCCCTTGCTCTGTAGTGATGGTCCAACAGTGGCCAAAACTAGAGTATCTAATGTGTGTCTTCAAATGTTTCTACCTTCGAAAAAGATTACTCGTGTTAGAGACGCAGATAGAAGGATGATGATGCTTGTACCTTGAGGGAGTATTCACAAGATATTTCAAAGGTCACGAACAATGCTGAATGGGTCTTTGCAATGTTAACTTTTATCTGCCCGCCGAATTTTGTGAAGAGGTATTATATAATTTAATTTAGCTCGTACTTGACACTAACTGAATTAACAGTAAAAAATACTACTTTTATTGATTCTATGATGATTTGTCCATCGTATTCGATTAGGACCAACGATATAACTCGTACTACAGTTCATTCTATGAGGTTAAGTGGGTGCGCTTATAGCTGATCAAGTCAATGCGGACAAGAAAAGTTATGTTGCATGATAGACATACAAGGCCCGAAGACAATACAGGCTGCACATCCACGCCTGACTTTCCGGCGGCCCGTTTCTTTGGGCTATCCTCACACGGTTATCCTCGCTGTCTGCGACACCCGTTTTGGTAGCGCTGTTCCAGTCAATTGACTCTGTAGGTGTGTATATATATATATATATATATATATATATATATATATATATATATATATATATATATATATATATATATATATATATATATATATATATATATATATATATATATATATATATATATATATATATATATATGGTTATACTGGCTTCCTAGCGCAGTGGTCTATGGTTCGATCCCCAGATGAGGCGGAAAATTTATATATATATTAAAGACAATGATGCACACGTGTGCAGTCCTATTTTTTCTAACTGAATAAATTTTGAGTGTGGAAAACAACATACACAAAATTGAAAGAACAATTATTACAATTTAAAGATCAATTATTAGGTAACATTTAAAAATAAATAAGGTTATGTTTAAATGTGGTGCAGAAAATTGTTGTTATCGTCATCGATACTTGATGGTAGGTAAATGTTCGTTGCTGTGGTCTGTTTAATAAGCATTTAGCTGAGAATATGTGAGTACTGCTGCTGTTGTTTGTCAATGTCTCTTTATAACATGGGGCACGTCCCGAGCGAAATGGTGCAGAGGGTAACCTCTCCTGGTTTCAGTGCTGATTACCTTCACAGGCCTGTCATATGTAGCCGTCTGGTATCGACAATCAGTTTTCTCAATCACAGACTCGTAGTAGGAATCCTCTTGCAGACTCAAACTACGAACTTTCGAGAAAATAAAAAGAACAAAGTCCTCTGCTAAATCTTTGTTTTCCTGACATTAAACAAGCGCCTTCCCCCACTGTCCGAGAACCAGTTTTTGTCTATTTGAAGTTGTATCCTCCATGATTATATACAGCGTATCTCAGGAAATATGATGCGAAATCACCATCATCTTTTAAGTAATGTAATAGAAAAATTAGACGGGAAAGTGGCGAATATAATGGCTTGTGCCTGAGGGAACATATTTAAGTTTATTTATAATTCAAAAGTGATAATATAAACTACGCACATGCTGATGTAATCATCGCTCACTCCCTGCAACATTTTGAGTCTGGGGTTACCTTTGCTTTTGGTTCGCTGAGAGAACTAGCATGTAGCAATCACCATCGCTTGCTGAAGTGGTTTATGAATATACAATTTTCATATCCTGAGGTTGCCAGCCTCGTATGGACTTTTACAAACACTAACAAGTACACTTCAAACTCAATTTGTAAAATATATGTTACAACTTACCTCAAAGTTCTTGGAAATACTATCCCCGGATATAGTTTTAAAAGGTATGACAACTTTGTTAGATGTCTTGAACACTTGGTCTGGGGTAATTTTAGAATCCCTCTTATTACGGCTGCTCCGACTTCTAGGTCTCCAGTCTTTGTATTTAGAAGGTTGGGTTGTCTTCTAGAGTTTCGAAGATGCTCAAATACTCCGTCTAGTCCTTTCTTATGGAATCTAATTTCTATTTTGTTCTGGCTCTCAAACGGGAGATGCTACTTTGACGTTTGACAATGCCGTTTGATTTAGCCTCCGAATTTGCTAGGTTATATTCCATTTTCTTCCAAGTCTCCACATCGCTTTTTCCGACAAAACTTCTTATGAGAATTAACGTCTATTTCCTGCTGCCATGTGGTATAATCAGTAAGCAAGAATGACGTGGGCCAAGGCGTTAAATTACTACTTTCCCCGCGTGTTTTAAAATATCATTTTTTTTTTTAAATTTTAACACATGACCTCATCTCCAATATGTGGCCCGGCTTCTTCCGTTGGCCTTTAAAATACAATTTGTAGCCTCGCATGCCATATTGTGTCCTTGCTTATATGTCTACCCAGACGGGTTTCTCTGTTTTAATTACACAGACAAATGTCTGGACGGAAGTGATTAAGCAATTATCACCCGTACTTAAATTCGTTTACCAGACCGATAATTGCTGACATATCGCTTGCCCAGACCTTTTTCAAACACATCTGGCCTTCTTTTGTAGTATGATACAGTATTTTCGCAATCAACTTTCTGTGCCACAGGTTTTAATCTCTGTGCCTGGGTGACGGAAATCTTTACGTGAAAAGTCAACAACCATTTTCACGTTTATCGTATGAAGTCAATCTGGTTGGACAACTAAGCGATTACAATGAATCCTTAAGGATTGGCAATTAGCCGTGTAATGACACAATTTGTAGTAAGAACAGAGGTCAACACATCAAAGGCGCGGCGATGGGGCAAGTTAATGTGCATAAAAATGAAGTAATAAAGAGATACCTTAGGAGAGAAAAAAATATGTAAAAGAACACAACTAAATTCCGTCACATCGCTCATCTTTATTTGGCCCATACACAATGACAATGTTGAGTGTGGTTTCTCCTTCTTTTAGCATCAACTCTATAATGGGTACACAGGCAATGTTCTATGCTTTGATATTATCTGTTTGGGTTTTAGCAACAATACAACCCAGACACCTTTTGGATCTTTCATCGTGAGATGGAAGCCGCGCTAGCGTAGTGGTTACCACACCGCTCTGGCGACTGGGTGATCCAGGATCAAACCCGGGTGACGGCATTTGAGGATTTTTCGTCGACCCCGATTTGGATGGATTAACTCGAGACCTGGCGAGGACATTTGAAGGAGTGTCGTCGACCAGGGATTGGCGGCTCCTGAGCCGACTCAGCTCTAATGGGTACCTCCGAAATCGGCGAGTATCTGCCTGAATGGCGAGGGACACCTGTCTCTGTACAAGAAAAAAAGGGATACTCACGTAAAATCAATGTCAGGTTAAACATTAATAATAACCTGAGCTTTTGCCTCGAGTATTAGTGGGCGTTCGAAAAAAAAAATCAGTGAGAATTCCACTGTGTGTTACCATCAACATTCATAACTCCTTGTCTTCTTTTTTTTTGGTTTCCGTCCGAGCAATGATATCTAATTTTGCTTTCCTCATCTCCTCCACCAGCCCTTTTTCTTTCCAGTTAATATTTATGGTAAACCATGTTCTACAAATCATAGTCCACAGTTCATGCCACTTCTTTTCCTTTAAGGTCAGTCCTGGTTTCTCTCTGTGGGTACTTGGAATCAGATTTTAAGATCAACAGGTGACTACTTAATGTGCTTTTATAAAGTGTAGGGACAGCTTCTTTACGGTCTGCATACATGCTGTCTGACTGGTTCACGGGTTTACCCGCTACTTCTTTAGACGCATGAAGCACTCTGGTCAGTCAAAATCCAGCCTCGCTTTTTTCAGCCGGGTTTGGCATTGGCCTAGGCAAAATTCCCACTTTTGGAATTGGTAGCAAAGATTGATATCCAGGTATGTCCCTGGCCCAGGTTGATCTAATGATACATCAAAAGCATTTATATAGTCAAGAATAGATAGTAAAACTGATACTTTGGTTTGGCAAGTGCTGATTTTCCTGGTCTCTGAAAAAAGGTATTTACAGTACTCCATTTGCCTTTGCTGTTCGTCGTCACCCTTGTCAAGTTTATTGTAGTAGCAAATTCATTTTGTACACTGTTGTGATACTACATTTATTGACCTTGCTATAATAACACATTGCAAGCTGAGAACTTGCACCGAGCCTTCTCAAAACTTGTAAATCTCACAAAGGTTGCGAACGATGTGTGTAGATCATTCATTACTCTGATAATGAAGATGCGTATAAGAGGCATCATATGCCATATATCATTCCATGTCAATGACCGTTGCTACGTTCCGTTCCATGTAGTTCATTGGGCTTGTAGGCTTTACTGGACTGTTTTTACTGCACCACGAACCTGTGATCTTTCTCACATTTGCATCCAGTATATGTGCTCGTATTTACTATATAAGTAATGGTCATAGCAATTAAGGAGTCAACATTAACTAGATATACCATAGTTTGAACTTTCCTATGAGTCAGTTTTGGTCTATGATCCTATTCCACCATCCCATCTATCTTCAGAATTTTTACCCTCTCTGAGAATTAATCATAATTCAAATGGGGGAAAAACTATCTTTGCATTTAAAATGAATAGTTGTACATTAACTTTACTTGAAAATTTTAACACTATAGTCTGAACATGGTTACATTTACATCGGTTGAAAAGGTTATAAACTTTCATTTCATTTAGAGTGAATATATTTCACATTTACACTGGTAGGAAGGGTAAATAATATAACAAGTATGTATACCATTTCTTCCATCATTCCCTCCCTGCTCCATATGGAACTTGGAACTACCTCTGCTTTTGGTTCTTTATAAGAAAATCGCAATAAAGCAGTCACCAGCCCTGGCAGTGGTGGTTCACGAAATCAACATTCTAAATGCTGATGTTGTCAGCCTCAAATGACTTGGACATCCACTAGCAAGTTTCACATATTAATCTTCATATGTCAATATGTACGTATTAGTTCACATGTTAATAATGAAACAAATATAGATTTCAAATGTACAAGTTAGCCAATCTTTAGGCTCACAGACCGCTAGCTCAGAAAAATAAAGGCAATTAAAGAGGCCACTTACACTTGGTCTGAGGTGTTGTTATTTTAGAAATAAGTTCCCACTTTGCCTTGTGATTCAGTTTACTTAGATTCCGGTTTTCCTCGTTAATGATGTTAGTGTTTTCCGGGGCTCTTAAGTCCTCAAGAATTTCAAACAAATTAGGTCTGATAAATGAAAGCTCGTTTTTGCATGATCTGGTTGTCTTCAAAGACAGATTTTCACTGTAGATTTTCACAGAGTTCTACGCTGGCTGAAGTTTCATTTTATATTGCCTGTCTTCTTCTGCATGTGTTTGTTACGATGTTAACCAGGGCTCCAATCGGAAGGGATTTTGTGCCTTCATTCCGAGTGTCGGCCAATCGTTTTACACCAGCGTCTTTTGTGGGGTAATTCAATTTTTTTTCCTCATGGACATTTCTGCGCATTACTGCAGAGGTCATGTTTCCCAAAAATGGAATGAAAACATCCAGTCCTCTCTCGGCAATGCTTACGAATAAATTCGTACATCCGCCCGGACTTTTACAACAATTCCACTCAGGTGTGTCTGACTTAAAAGTGTGTGTCTGTAATCTGTGCACAGACGAAAAAATTATCGCCTGGCACGCCTTAGGTAAACCCAACGGTCTATCGTTGACCGGCCCATCTTGGTTCATGACGAATTATCACTGTGATGAGTGTAAGATGATTTAAAAGTACAAAACATATGCTTGATAATAGAGAAAAAAATAGCGACCACATAAATTTAGTTCACAAAAAAATCTAACTAAATACTGCTAGAGAGGAAAGGTATCGATCCAATATTTATGTGACACTAATCGTAGTAAAGCCGAAAAGCTTAAAGTAACATGACGAACCATCACAGAATTGTACAATTGATAAGAAAATAGCTAATACTGCTTGATAGCAGACATAGACATGTGCCGACCACGGAATATCACGTAATCATTACGCACAACACATGTAACTGAATACGGCCAGAGAGGACAAGAGATCGATGTCGTAGATTTTTGATAGGAGAATTAAGACTTGGGTTGGTCCCTTCTGAATAGATTGGAATGAGTGATAGTCACAGTGTGAGATAGAAATACAAAATAGATTTCCACGAGTGAGGTGGTGGAACAGTGATAGAGGCTGTCTATGAGAGCGGGAAATCTTCTCTCTCTCTCTCACCTATCTTCTACGACAGATCTGAAGTAGTCAGACAGTCTAACACATATACATTAAATATATATATCCACTCACGTGCACGCACATTCAAGTGACGACAGGTAGACACACAGACGTGGGAAACTATACAACTGATTATATAAATATTCTAGAACGAGCTGACCAACACGCAGATTAATTTCAAGAGAAACTTTAATTATCATCTAAAATTTCTTCACAACACATAGAAATTACATCAAAGCATATACAAACAGTCATGAAGTCACTAAAAATGCTACAAAATTTATAGACCCACAGTAAGATCCTTCCCCTCGATGTTTAGCTCACAGTCCCGTTAAAAAAGGAACAAAAGTGATAGCCCAAAGAGTCACAGATACATAGGGTTTGAGTCTAAGAGTTTTCCCCGTTGAAGGTAAGACCAGACCTGATACTATAATCTAGTTTAAGGGAAAATATTGTTAGCAAAAAAAAAAAAAACTTGCATGAAGGAAGTTATGACAGCAAATAGGTGTCAAAATACAACGGTAACAATAACACTCAGACCTGCGTACACTCTTATTCATTCAGCCATGGCCATGTGCGCACATTTATACTTACAGCTTTGCTCGCTGCCTCTGGGAACATATTAAATTCTAGGACCTTCACACAGACCCGTAAATGCAGTCTCGACCAAGAAATCCCCAGTTCCAAAAGACGTACTGAACTCTCTGTCTCAGGGACCGATTCCTTGGGTGTTCTTAATTTTCGGAGGTCTGATTAAGTCACATAAAATTTGTCCAGGCACGAAAGTTAGCAGAGCACAGTGTCACTAGCGTAGGTTTCTAGAAATGAGAAATGTCAGGTCGGGTGCCTTATCTCAGTAAATGACTATATTTGGTCACCACACTACTAGTTCAAAACTCTGTCGGGATGTACTGATATTTTGCTTGCCGCAACGGGCTGAACTGTACCTAAGTGTTATTCTGGAAGAAATAATTCTGGCGCGATAGGCATTGTACTTCATTTAACTGTTACCGTTCATGTAATGAAAGTGCTTAATTACTTCACAGAGAATGTTCACGTACTAGAACGCTGGCAAAGTTTGGGTACCACAGTATTCACTGAATAAAGAAAAAATACATATGAAATATTTTACTTATATGTACTCAATATAACTTACATTTTTAAACTGCAAGCGTACCGCTTGACTTATCATTTAAACTTCCCGTGAAGTAAGTTATATATATATATATAAAATCATCAATCCTCATGAATACGTGCGTATTCCGTCAACACTCACGAGGCTTCTAGCATTTATAAGTTAGTTAAGAAAAATATGTTCTCGTCTGATTATTTAGCAGTAGAATTTAATTCATTATAGCTACACTGTTGTTTAAGCTAGAAATTATAATTTTAATCTGCTTTCCACTGTAACTTATCAGCAAGAGAATATAACCGACGTATAAATATACACTCTGCACACAAGAAACTAGTGAAATATGAAATAAGCGATTATCACTTTATCACTTCACAAAATACTAGATATAATATATTTTACCTCACACAGAACTACAGGTAGTCGTACAACTTAAGAATTATATGCTGAATATTTATGGAAGTCTAGAAGTTCGACAAATTGCCGAAACAAACTGAGAAACTTCGCTAACAGTTTATTCTGTTCCGAGCAACCTGTCTACTGCGAATTTAGGAGCGAGAATGAAAATAAAGTTTAACATTCTGGTTATATCTATCAAACAGACAAAGAGGCTAACGTTTATTTCGTAAAACGAAATGCTCTCCCCTCCCCGGCTTTAACGATTACGTAACTAGAAGAGGCTGACGTAAACTGCCACTTACTGACCGAGAGGGCGCGTGTCAACCCGTCTCCAGTGCAGAACCAGTTATTCGCACCTCCCCGAGAAACTCATCCTGAGAACCATAACTGACACTTTGCTTACTCGCACCTTACGCCAAAACTGACCGCTGCCGCGTGAGTGTCATATCACCTGACACTGAGAATCTACCTTGGCAACTTCATGTCAGATGCGAACTCCCAGACAAATGTCTGAAACTGCGCCAAGGAGACGTCATTTATCGCGCCTTTCCTGGGCGCTCAGCTCCAGAAACCGCGCCTGTCAGCTGAAAGTGCAGACATAGTCTGCTCGATATGTCTGGGATAAGCGAAAGTCACAGTTTCGTGTCCTGACATCTAATGCAAATAGAATGCATTTTCACGCCAAATCATCTGGTGAGGGACTGAACATTACGTCAAAACTGCGTTCTCAGTTTTGAGACAAGAAACAGGTAAAGTGAGAATGCGAAGAAAATATTTTTCGCAAACGAATGCATGGGAAAATAGTAATGTGTATAGTCGCATGCGTACGAATGCGAAAAACACAGGAAAAAGGAAAAAAATGATAATAAAATAGAGGATACGGGTGAAAGAAGAAGAAGAAGACATAGGCAATTTATAGATCATAACTGTCTACGTGACAATCGATTAAACAATTATGTGACAATGATAGCGTGCTTACCAGCCAGACTTCATCCTGTGCCAACCATACACTAGACCCATTTCTCTGAGTCTGAGATATTCTTCGTTAGATCAAGTACTACTTGATTCTATCATCTATTCACCTAAATTCGCCACAAGGAAGACAGCCGATAGGATAGTCTGGTGCTCTCTCTGGTAAACATTTACACCCCGGGGTAGAAGAGGAACGACTAAGTAAATAAGTAGTAAGTAGTATGTAGTAAGTAAGTAAGTAAGTAGTAAGTAAGTAAGTAAGTAAGTAGTAAGTAAGTAAGTAGTAAGTAAGTAAGTAAGTAGTAAGTAAGAGTTTGTTCAAGCATGCCAATAACTCAAGCTATTGTAGAGCTGCTGTTTTCGGCTTTTAAGTTAATTTTCTATAATCTACAGAAGGCTATGAACAACTTTTGCTTGCAGCAATATAAATAAATAAATAAATAAATAAATAAATAAATAAATAAATAAATAAATATATATATATATATATATATATATATATATATATATATATATATATATATATATATATATATATATATATATATATATATATATATATATATATATATCTTCTTTGTCTTTGATCCTTAGCCGCCGACCGCCAAAGCAGTCAATGGCTATCCCGCCTAGTGGCGTCTTGTAGGGCAACAACAAATTGATTCCACAAATTGATTCCATCCTTCGTACAGTGAGCCAACTCTGGTTCATTCTCTGCATTTCAGCTTCCACAGTCCTCCGCCATGTTGTTCTTGGTCGGTCTCTCCTTCGTTTTCCTTCAGGGGTCCAAAGCATAGCTGTTTTTGTGATGGCATCGGGGTCTCTTCTGAGGACATGGCCAGCCCAGCTCCAGCGTCTGCCAGCTATGATGGTGTGCATGTCCTCTTGGTTGCTCTGAGTAAGCAGATCTTGGTAGGTGATGGTATTCGGCCAAAAGATTCGGTGAATTTTTCTTAGGCATGTTGTGTGAAAAGAGGACAATTTCGACATTTCCTTCTCTATAACTCTCCAGCATTCCGCACCATAGAGAAGCACAGAAAGCACACAGCCCTGATATAATCTTAATTTTGTGCTTGTGCTGTATTGAGAGGACTTCCAGATGTTGTTTAGGCTAAATAGGGCTGTTCCTGCCTTATTCATTCTGATGTTGATGTCTTTGCCTGCCCCGCCGTCTGGTGTTACTATGCATCCTAGGTATGTTAAGGTGTCTGTCTGTACCAGTTGCTGATTCCTTACTGATGTGGGCTCAGGGTTGCTCACATTGAGCGTCATGACCTCTGACTTCTTTAAATTGATGTTCAAGCCCACCTGCTGACTAAACTTATTAAGTCTATCCGTTTTTTTCCTGGATGTGTTGATGTGAATGTGCTAGTAGTGCAATGTCATCTGCATATTCCAGATCTTCCAATGTAAAAAATGTAGTCCATCTTATTCCTCTTGGACTGCCCTTCGTTGTCTGGCGCATCACCAAATCTATGACTGTTAAAAATAGTGTGGTTGATAAGGGGCATCCCTGTCGTATTCCTGTCTTCACCTCAAAGGTTAGGTTGATCTGCCCAACACTACACGTAAAGTTGGCATAGAGGCCTTTTATGATTGATACTATGCAGCTTGGAATTCCATAAGCCCTATATATATATATATAGGAGAATTAAGACTTGGGTTGGTCCCTTCTGAATAGGTTGTAATGAGTGATAGTCACAGGGTAAGATAGAAATACAAAATAGATTTCCACGAGTGAGGTGGTAGAATAGTGATAGAGGCTGTCTCTGAGAAAGGGAAATCTTCTCTCTCTCTCTCTCACCTATCTTCTACGACAGATCAAAAGTAGTCAGACAGTCTAACACATATACATTTAATATATATATATCCCCTCACGTGCACGCACATTCAAGTGACGACATGTAGACACACAGACGTGGGAAAACTATAAGAAATGCTTATATAAATATTCTAGAACGAGCTGACTAACACGCTGATTAATTTCAAAAGAAATTTTAATTATCATGTAAAATTTCTTCACAACACATAGAAATTACACCAAAGCATATACAAATAGTCATAAAGTCAATAAAAATGCTACAAAATTGATAGACCCACAGTAAGATCCTTCCCCTCGATGTGTAGCCCACAGTCCCGTTAAAAAGAACAACGTGATAGCCCCAGAGAGTCACAGATACATAGGGTTTAGTCTAAGATTTTTCCCCGTTTAAGGTTTGAACAGACCTGATACTATAAATCTAGTGTAAGTGAAAATATTGTTAGCAAAAAAACCAAACGTGCATGAAGAAAGTTATGACAGCAAATAGGTGCCAAAATACAACGGTAACAATAACACTGATAACGCTGTTTCTGCTTCATCGTAACTGTGTATATATCAGAGCAGCCACAACATTGATAAAGCTGGATCTTTCATCACATCGATAAACGCCTTTTCTTTCTTGTGGTAATAATAAAGGCTGTTATTTTTGGATGCTGTATACTGTGTTTTATCAGTGTACGTTGTAAAGATGTACTGGGACTGAATAGTCAACTCAAACAACCGAGCACAGTGTCAGGTATACATGTCACCTTGTATTGGGACACAATGAGGCCCTAACAAGAATACAGTGTTGACAATAAGTGTTGTAATGAATGTCAATACGCGAATGTGTGACTGTTCTGTGGAGTTGACTGAAGGTTCAAACACTCATTCATACGTATCTAGAAGTTACTTATGCAGACCACTGTAGACGTTTCAATAGTTTAATATGACGCACACACTTGGACAGGACGGGTACATCGTTACAGGAACATAAGTCGACATAAACAGCATAGTGTTGATCAATGGACTACCGTCATAAATTAGCATTCATGTAGAATAATCTTGCAATGGAACATCTGTAAACACCTAGATTTCCATTGTTTATAAATACAGTCAGTAGACCTTACTGAACGAGCATGTCAATTAAGCAAAACTGTTCAAACTTGACTCCTAAACAGGACCTCTTTCTAGCGAAGATTCCTTTAGGTAAATTACAGCAAATCTCTGTGAAGATAATGTTAACCCACTGGTATTGGGTTTTCTTTATAATAGTGATCTCTCAATCATCACCTGATAATAAGGAAGCATTCCCGTTCTCTGCTTGATGATTTGCAATACGTAGAATTCCAAAATAAATCGAATTCCACAATGGCTGCTGGTTCCCGGTTGAGCATCACTCACTATACGGATGTATAGCCAAATCTTCAATCGAAGCTTTGTTCATCAACAATAAATGATTCTACAAGGATCAGCATATTCTGTCCTCATAGTTGCTGCATATAAACATATTTAGTGCTGCTAAATAATATGTCGTCCCGACATATTCATAGGTAAATTCATGTAAACGTCTGCCCATCTTAAGCCTAGGAATGAACGAAGTCAGCAAAAGTACGTTTACCTTGACATAAGAATACACTAGCAAGCACAAACGCTCTCCCGGCGTTATAGAATCACCACTGGGGAACTCATGGACTAAACGATCCTGGAAGAAACCTTCTTCGTCCCCATGATGAATTGAAGAGATCACAAACTCTTGGGCAACTCTAGGACATGACTTCCCGCCATAGGCTTTGACAACCGAAGGACACTCTAACGTATCTTCATCCGCCGAAAAATACCTGACCCCCTAAAGTACAGTACAAGAAAAATAGTTCCACTTAAACATACTAAGATATCAAGATATAAGACATACTCGTCCTACATAGACAAGAACTACACATAGATTCGGGCCATAGACATTCTGAAGCAAGAACAATCTATTCCTAACTAAACACAGAATAGATTCAAGTAAGTCTAAATCCCTCCGCTGAGTTCGATTTTCAGAACGATACAAAGAGCGTGTTGCGTACGTTTTACCTAAGGGGGTAGTCTTCGGTCCTGCCAATGTACGCACCAGTCTTGATATAGTTATATTATTTGTGCGTACGTTTTATTCACGCACCGACGTGCACAATGCAGAGTATGAGTTGCTCTTTGCGCACGGGTAACCTAGTTGAGGATTATGACGTCAGCTGTTGTAAGGGCAAGATGGACTCTCTCTCTCTCTGCCCGTATGTTATTATTTTGATTCTGAACAATTCGATGGAAGAATTGTTATGAAGGATTTTGTTGGGTCTTCAGGGTGAAGCCAACATGCAGTTCAATACGTAAGTTTCGTTTGAACCTTCATGTATATTAATACGTCTATGAATAAAGTGGAACAGATGATCATCACTGGATTCTAGCGGGAATCCATATGTTACTGGATTCCTAGAATGGAACAGTTGAGATCTTTACTTCACTGTAATATTTCGTAGTGGGAAGTCCTACGAGTAAAGGATAACTATTTGATCATATCTTGAATATTGGATATTTTGTAATGCCTATGCCAAGGTCGTGGCATATTTTGTAGGAGAGGTTAGTCAACTGAAGTCGCTAACCTGATTGTATTTTCGTGTAGGACTTTTATGGATTATATCAAACTGTATAGATTATTGTAAGGAGAAAGTCTGGGATTTAAACAAGTATTATATGGAAGCGTCATCCATGAGCATGAATCCGTTTACTGTTACAGACGTCCTTGGAACAAGGTTAACGGACATTACCTTAATGTATCTCAAATGACAACTGTTTGGGAATCCTAGTCACTTGGATAGAACAGGTCTTGATTGATAAAGAAATCTACAGGAATGTATTATTATCATCAGTAACTATAATTATGAAGCTCTCATCGTTTGTCTTGATCGTGTCGTTGATTGCCGTTTGTCATTCGTCAATAAACCTGAATAACTTTTACCAACGAGTTGATTATAGTCATGAATTGGCCAATTGCCTACCACTCGTTGGAATTTGATTGAATAACCTTTTGACAACTTTTCATTGAAACCATTCGCGTGTCTAAGCTAGTCATTGATACATCTACCACTAGCATATCGTTACTATCAACTACCATCACAAAAGAACCCAACATTAAATGGCGGCACAATGTGTTTTGGACAAGTTTCAAAGAAGGGAACTTACTCAATATCTTTGCAAAAATCGTTAGACAGAAAGACCCGTGTCTTCATCATGGAATCTACACGACGGTTATCAGAAGGTCAAGGTCAGCAATGAACCTCAACACCAAGTTCTCCAGTGACTACCTACGTTGGACATCATCCTTTTGGTCCTTATTTACGTGCGAGCTATACTTAAATACTCAGGCCGAAGTATTTCGATTCTCAAACGTACATTTACGGAGACGAGGCACATTTTTTGTTTGATCAGCCGAGATAAGTATAAACGGAGTCTCGTTTATTACTGTATTGTGTTTGGCTGTGCCTATTCTCTTCTATGTCCACCAATATACTTTTCATGTTGTATGTTCTATGTTGTATATCCGTCGTGGGTGGTAAGGAGGTCGATCTGACAAACGAGGTTCATCTCGAAGCCGATTCGGGCTCTTTGTCAGATGTTCTATAGGGTTTGATTTATAAGTTTCAATTGAGCGATAATTCCGGTTCAAGGCTAGAAACCTTGCTGTAGTTCCGATCGCTACTTGCTTCTTATGATAGTATTTGTTTAGCTGTTCAGTCAAGTTTTAATTGTTGTTTTCACAGTTATTTTTACTCGTACCTTAGTTTTATAATGTATTTTGTTTGTATATTACGTCATCCTCACCTGACTATCGTTCAGTTCTTTACAAAACATATGTTTTTACACTGTCTTGTCAATTGTATTGTTTAGTATTTGATCGCAGTTATCATCGTAACTCTTTACGACATTCTATTTTTAGTTTCACATTTTTATTTTTATTGGATTTCTGCGACTGTTTTCTATTGTCTTTGAGTATCTCGTCTTGTCATTGTTGTTGCTATTGTCTATGGCTTTTGTCTGTTCATAACATGTCATTACATAAATTAATTTATTGATTATTAATATATTTGACAATTATATGAGTATGATATACCGTTCTAGGACAGGAACGAAGACCATTCGGTGCATTAACAAGGTTAATTAATTTACATTAATTAATTATCATATTTAGAAATTAAGAGTATAGTGACTACTTATAAAGCATAATGTATTCACTAGATTATTTCATTAAGCAAGCAAAAGCTCTTCAGATACCTCCTGAAGAGGTACGACAATTCGCTATGTCGGAATATAAAGAATCTCAAAGGTTGGAAGCTCAAAGATTGGAGGCTGAAAAGTTAAGATTGGAAAATTTGAAATTTGAGGCAGATCAAAAACGGATTGAGGCTGAGGAAAATGAAAAGAAGATGAAATTTGAGGCAGATCAAAAACGGATTGAGGCTGAGGAAAATTAGAAGAAGATGAAATTTGAGGCAGATCAAAAACGGATTGAGGCTGAGGAAAATGAGAAGAGGATGAAATTTGAGGCAGATCAAAAACGGATTGAGTCTGAGGAGAATGAGAAAAAAATGAGATTAGCAGCTGAATTAGAAGAGAAACGATTTCTGCATGAGGCAGAACAGAAAAGATTGGAGGCTGCAGATAAACTTAAGATTGAAATGGAAGTTAAACAAAAGGAAATGGAAGTTAAACAAAAGGAAATGGAAGAAAGAAGATTAATAGCTGAACAAAATTCAAAAAGACTTCAGCTTGAGACAGAAGAGAATGATAAGAAACGTCATCATGATTTGAAACTTGCTGAATTGGAATATGATAGAATTAGGTTAACTCAAGAAGCTAATTCGCAGAGAACTTTCAAAGGCCAAGCTTCATCCAGGCATGATAATTTTAAGGAAATTCACCTAAAATTACCTAAATTTAACCCCCCGTCTGACGACGTGATTTTTTTTTGGATAGGTTTGAGGCCACCTGTAGGTCTTACAATGTGGATAAATCACTATATTCTACATATTTATCCAGATTGCTTACGGGAGATGCTTTGGCGGTTTATCATACCACCAGTATTAATGATAAGAATGATTATGACGCTCTTCGAGCTTCACTTCTCCGAAAATTCCAAATGACAGAAAATGAATACCGATTACGTTTTCGGACTTTGCTACCGCAATCAGGGAAGAACTTTTGTGATTTTCTTTCCCAAATACGGCTAACACTAGAAAGATGGATCGAATTATCCAAGATAGAAAAGTCGTATGAAGGTCTTTTCCATTTACTACTGCGCGATAAGGTGCTATCGTCAGTAAATCCAGCATTTCTTGCATTTTTGCACGAACGGAAACCTTTATCTATGAAAGATCTAGAAGAACATTCTAAAAATTTCTGCACTGCTCACCCATCCATGGATCTAAGTAATGCTCAGATTAAAAGTGAATTGCCAGTTGCTTTTGCCGTACAACAAAATAATTTTCCACGAAATCGTTCATTGAGTAACGACAGATACTTTAATAAGGGAAATAATGAGAATTTCAACAATGGTAATTTTTATAAGGGGAAGCAATTCCAACAATCTGCTCCATTCAATGTTTCTTGGAACCAAGCTCATAGATCGCGAGATTTTGGTAACAATAATTTCAAACATAATCAAGGGTATAATAATAAACAAAACTGGCGATCAAAATCTCAGGTTCCACAAAATAGACAAAGTTCTTGGAATAATTCTTTTCACCGACATAACAACGTTAATTATAATAATTGGCGAACTCATACAGATTTTAACGCAAGCAGAAATGACAATTGTGGCAATTTTAATGCAAATAATCAGAACAGATCGCGACGAAGAGATAGATCGTCGAGCCAGACACGTAGACATTCTAATGTCGCTTTAAGTGATACTCAGGCTAACAATGAACAGGTTAAAGGTGCTGATGCTCATAATGCCATGTCTTGCTCTATTGATAGTCATCAGGTGACAGCTTGTGCAGAATGCTCAACACTTTTCCAGCCCAAGGCGATCACGACGTTGCGCTGCGGACACATTTTGCCTAGCCTACCTGCGGTCTGCACGGCAACTTCTGTACATCAGGGACAAGGATCTCTTAAGTTTCACAAAGGACTTGTCAATAATATTCCATGCTCTCTTTTATTTGATTCAGGTTGTACCACGGTCGGTGTACGGACTTCGCTGATAGATCCTCGTTGTGCCACGGGCCACACAGTCAAATGCGTTACCTTTGGAGGCACAGTGGAAATGTTTCCCACAGCCATTATTAATTTAAATACACCATTTTTTTCAGGGAAGATCCACGCCTGTCTTCTTCCTAATCCAATTTGTGATGTCATATCGGGTCGTATACATGGTATAACAGAGTGTACACCACAGCAAATTGCTGCATGGGAAGAGCGACATTTTCAGGCTGCAAATGCAGTAGTGACTAGAGCTCAAGCTACTATTATGTCGCATGATACACCATATGAACCTACAGTTCATACCACTTGTGATGACGATGCTCCTATTTCACGGGAGTCGTTTGCAACTTTACAAAAGAATGATGATTCATTAAAATTTTTTTTTCAGTATGTGAACAAAAAGAATACAAGCAACAAACTTGCAAAATCTAGACATGACTTTATTCTTAAAAATGGGATTTTAGTTAGATTGATACGGGAAAAGGATTCATCCTTATGTTCTCAGATTCTAGTCCCGTCTTCTATGAGATCGCGAATATTGCGACATGCTCATGACTCGCAATGCGCGGGCCATATGGGTTTTTCACGTACCAAATCCAGAGTGCTTTCTGCATTCTACTGGCCGGGCGTTCATAGAGATATTACTCTCTATTGTCGTTCATGTTTGATATGTCAGGAAGTTAAAGTACGGGGCCCATTTCATGCGGCTCCTATTCAAGCTGCGGACATCCCGATTAGACCATTTGATAAAATGGCTATCGACATTATTGGTCCGATGCTTCCATCTGCTAGAGGGCATACGCATATTCTTACTTGCATTGATATGTGCACTCGTTGGCCTGAGGCCATCCCTCTGAAGAACACCTCATCTGCCAGTTCAGCAGAGGCGTTAATGTTGATCTTCTCACGCATTGGTTTTCCGCGGAAGATCTTATCGGATCATGGGGTTCAGTTCATTTCTGAATCCATGTCTCAAGTTATGAAGACATTAGGTATAGACAGATCACTTAGTTCAATTTACCATGCGATGTCCAATGGGTTAATTGAGCGTCATAATAGGACACTCAAGCAGTTGTTGGGTAAGATGACCCAAGATCACCCTCAGGATTGGGATCGGGTCCTACCCGCCGCTCTCTTCGCGTATCGCGAGGTGCAAAATCAAGCCACGGGGTTTTCTCCGTTCCAGCTTGTTTTTGGCATGCAACCACGTGGCCCGATGTCGTTAATCCACGACTTATTGGTTGAAGAGAATATTGAAGAGGAAACTCAATCCTCTTATGAGTATGTGATCTCTCTGAGAAAGAGAATCATAGATGCTTGTAGACTAGCTACTGCATCATCCGAACAAGCCAAAGAAAAAGCTCGTCTATTTGCAAACAAGTATAGACGTCTTCGCCAGCTTATTCCTGGTGACGAAGCTTTTGTCTTACTCCCCACTCATAACAATCGTCTATTAATTACTTGGAGAGGTCCTTTCAGGATCATCTCAAGAATATCCGATGTTGACTACATCGTTGATGTAAATGGTAAACATACAACCTTCCACATTAACATGTTGAAGGAGTATTACTCACGTCCTGATTATCTACAGTCAGTATTCCAAGCAACTGACGATCCTACACCTCCTATTCAACACTATTCTAGTTTGTCAGTCATCCAAGAAGAAGAATCTTCTTTCGATGATGTACAACTGCCAATACCAGTTGTGCCACTTCATTCCACTGAGAATTGGAATGATGTTACTATTTCATCTACTCTTTCGGCTGATCAACGTCAGCAAGTCTCTAATATTCTACACTCGTATGAGGATGTCCTCACTGACATCCCAGGTCATACGTCAGTCATCCAACATGACATTATTCTGACTGACGATACGCCTATTCGAGTTCGCCCATATCCTATCCCTTTACACTTTCGTGATAAGGTTGATAAGGAATTGGATGAGATGCTTCAATTAAATATAATTGAACCATCTTCATCACCATACTCTTCTTCTATGGTGATTATTAGAAAGAAAGACAACAATATTCGTCTTTGCGTAGATTACAGGAAATTAAACAAAGTTACAAAGTTTGATGCGGAACCTTTACCTCTCTTAGATGACTTATTGGAGAAATTATCCCATGCTACATTTTTTTCGAAATTTGACCTTTCAAAGGGTTATTGGCAAGTGCCACTCACACCTAAAGCAAAGCCATTCACCGCTTTCTCGACGCCACGGGGACTTTTCCAATGGAATTTTATGCCATTCGGATTAATGAATGCGCCAGCTACCTTTGTACGCATGATGCGCCGCGTACTGTCTCATCGTCCCGATGTCATTACTTACATAGATGACATCTGTCTTTTCAGTAACTCTTGGGATGAACACATTCAGGGATTAAAAGCTTTACTTTCTACTCTACGGGATTATAACTTAACAGCGAAACCTTCTAAGGCATTTGTCGGTTTTCATGACATCTCCTTTTTGGGTCATCGTATAGGTCGGGGTTTAATGTATACAGAAGACAGTAATGTCTCGAAAATCTTAAACATCTCAGCACCTAAGACAAAAAAAACAAGTTAGGTCTCTTTTAGGACTAATACAGTTCTATTCTAAATTCATCCCTCATTTGTCTACTTTAACTGCACCTTTTTCTTCTTTACTGAGAAAAGGTACAGCTAACATAATCCAGTGGACTAACGAACACCAAATCGCGTTAGATTATATAAAAAGATTTTTTTCAAATGCGCCATTTTTGAAGTTGCCTAACAAAGATCTTACTTTTATTCTTCGTAGTGACGCATCTTCTTACGCCATTGCTGCAGTTTTGATGCAGGAATATACGGGCACCTTATTTCCAGTCATGTACGATTCGAGAAAACTGACGGCGAGCGAAATGAAATACTCCGTTCTGGACAAGGAGTTTGCTCGCGTTAGTTTGGTCAATCACAAAATTGGAACGTTATCTGCTAGGCTCCCACTTTGTAGTGGAGACAGACCAAAAGGCTCTCACAGCACTGAACACTAAGGACGTTAAATCATCAAAGTCAACCAGATACGCTATCGCTCTTCAGCCATATAGCTATGAAATTCGAGCGATTCCTGGAGTGAAAAATGTGTTTGCGGACTGTCTGTCAAGATGTCCAAGCGAACTGGTCGAACCTAAACCACTTCCGGATGTTGAAACGTCCTCATAGATAATCAATCAAATATAATAAGAGGAACTGAGTACATTATCAATTTTTGAACTTCTATACGTGCTCTGTATGGAACTGAATTATTCGTACCAGCAAAAAAAAAATTCCTGGATATACTTACTTTTGGATTATAACGTAACTTCGTGTGTAGTAACATTTTATTAGTACGGAAACACTGTTCATAGTGACACATAGACATTCATTATTCTATGGAACATATTACACTACATACTGTATTCAAGAATATCTTTGCATCTTGCATGGAACATTAAGAACATATTCTAGTCGATTACTAACTAGTGTTAATGGAACAGTAACACTGAGCAAAATTGCAATTACTTAAATAAATTAGTAATTAGTTATTTGTTTGTAATTAAGAACTATCTTAATTAGATGAAATCAATTAAGCCACTTAATTACTTGTAGAGTACACATTAATTAACTTGAATAGTTGTAAGTGTCTCTTTATACTTATATTTACTTCTCATTATACATTATCTCTCACGTTTAGATAACTAGTCCACCGTCATAATGTTAGAAACATTACGGGTGTTGCTTCTTAACGTGTTTAATTATGCTTTGCTGCATTTTGCATCTTTCATTTTCATTTTTTGATTCTCTTGTCATTTATTATCATCATCGTTGCTATTCATTTTCATTTGAAATCACATGTTTGAGTTGTAAATTTAGTTGAATGTTTTTATCATTTTTTTGGTTTTCATTTTCAACTTTCTTTTACTTCGTAGTTTACCACATCGTTCCAAAGTAGGTCGATTGTGGATGTGTGCTTTAATGCATACTTTCATTCAGTTATATTGATTTCCATTTTCATATTCTTTTTCATAATATTGTATAACTTTATGAATATAATTTATGCACATAGACGTCGATGTAGTTTTGACTCACCTCTCTTGGGTACTTAGTTTAAAAAAAAAAAAAATTAATAGAATTAATTTTTTTTTAAGGGCCGGTGATAAGGGAGCTGTTGCGTACGTTTTACCTAAGGGGGTAGTCTTCGGTCCTGCCAATGTACGCACCAGTCTTGATATAGTTATATTATTTGTGCGTACGTTTTATTCACGCACCGACGTGCACAATGCAGAGTATGAGTTGCTCTTTGCACACGGGTAACCTAGTTGAGGATTATGACGTCAGCTGTTGTAAGGGCAAGATGGACTCTCTCTCTCTGCCCGTATGTTATTATTTTGATTCTGAACAATTCGATGGAAGAATTGTTATGAAGGATTTTGTTGGGTCTTCAGGGTGAAGCCAACATGCAGTTCAATACGTAAGTTTCGTTTGAACCTTCATGTATATTAATACGTCTATGAATAAAGTGGAACAGATGATCATCACTGGATTCTAGCGGGAATCCATATGTTACTGGATTCCTAGAATGGAACAGTTGAGATCTTTACTTCACTGTAATATTTCGTAGTGGGAAGTCCTACGAGTAAAGGATAACTATTTGATCATATCTTGAATATTGGATATTTTGTAATGCCTATGCCAAGGTCGTGGCATATTTTTTAGGAGAGGTTAGTCAACTGAAGTCGCTAACCTGATTGTATTTTCGTGTAGGACTTTTATGGATTATATCAAACTGTATAGATTATTGTAAGGAGAAAGTCTGGGATTTAAACAAGTATTATATGGAAGCGTCATCCATGAGCATGAATCCGTTTACTGTTACAGACGTCCTTGGAACAAGGTTAACGGACATTACCTTAATGTATCTCAAATGACAACTGTTTGGGAATCCTAGTCACTTGGATAGAACAGGTCTTGATTGATAAAGAAATCTACAGGAATGTATTATTATCAACAGTAACTATAATTATGATGCTCTCATCGTTTGTCTTGATCGTGTCGTTGATTGCCGTTTGTCATTCGTCAATAAACCTGAATAACTTTTACCACCGAGTTGATTATAGTCATGAATTGGCCAATTGCCTACCACTCGTTGGAATTTGATTGAATAACCTTTTGACAACTTTTCATTAAAACCATTCGCGTGTCTAAGCTAGTCATTGATACATCTACCACTAGCATATCGTTACTATCAACTACCATCACAAAAGAACCCAACAGAGCGATAACTCACAGAATGAATACTTATTGCCTAATCTGAGTTCCGTCCCTCAGGACAAAAAACATGCATTCAAAGATGAATATATTTTGATCAGACAAATAAATACTTTTGTATGCTTAATCCGTGCCACCAAAGAATATGTGCGCAACAGATTACCACACCCCCCGGGAAAAAAATGAAAATCATTTTTTTTCCATCTGAGAGCAACATACAATAGGCTCCCAACGCATAAATACTGCGCAGATGAGAAATATCTGGAATTATTAAAGCCAGATTAATGCAAAATCTCAATCTCTCAGAGAAAGCATTTCTCTTAAGCATAAGTGTTTCCAGGGAGGTGTCACCAACGCATACTACTATACTTGCAATGATACAATGCATATAACAATTTAAGTTTAAGCATTCCAAGTACATGACTGACAAAAAGAAAAAGCATCAACGAGTACCGGTGAATATATATCAATGAACGTAGTGTCATTACGAATTACAATGTGTATCTATCTTGATATAGAAAAGAAAAATCTGTTATCGAGTTGGAAGTGTTAAGAAGTCCAAGACTCAACAGTTAAGTGGAATCATGTGGGCATCTAGACAGAATGTCTGCCATCACATTATCTGATCCACGGATAGCTCGTACCGAAAAATGAAAAGGTTGAAGAGCAATTGCATATCGAGTAGACCTCGAACTCTTCAAATTTTTACTCTGAATAGCTGTAAGAGCTTTCTGATCGGTTTCTACTATAAAATGTGCGCCTAGAAGGAATCTTTGTAATTTGAGAATTGACCATACCATAGCCAACAGTTCACGGTCTAAAACCGAATAATTCCTTTCTGCAGCATTAAGCTTTCTGGAAATATACATTACAGGATGCAGAGTTCCAGAGTACTCTTGCATTAGTGCCGCTCCAATCCCAGTGAATGAAGCGTCACTACGAAGAACAAATGTCTTATCTTTAGTAGGTAACACTAAAATAGGTTCAGTAGAAAACATAGTTTTGATCTTATCCAAAGAGGATTGACATTCTTGAGTCCAATGGACTATATTAGGAGACCCTTTTTTAGCAAGGAAGAAAGAGGTGCCATGATCAAAGAAAGATTCGGAATGAATCTTCCATAAAATTGTATGCGACCTAAGAGACTTCGCACTTGCTTTTTAGTCTTAGGAATAGAAATGTTAAGTATCTTACTTGTATTATGGTCCTCTGTCTTTAGGAAACCTTGGACCACTCGATGGCCTAAGAAAGAAATTTCGCTAAAACCAATGCAGGCTTTAGATGGTTTCGCTGTCAGGTTATACTCGCGTAGAGTAGATAGTAATTCAACTAACCCTGAATAGTGATCTTCCCAAGTATCGCTGAAAAGACAGATGTCGTCTAGATACGCAATGACATCTGACCGATAAGATAGAATTCGACGCATCATGCGTACGAATGTAGCTGGTGCGTTCATAAGGCCGAAAGGCATGAAATTCCATTGAAAAAGGCCTCTAGGAGTAGAAAAAGCAGTAAAAGGTTTTGCGTGTTCAGATAAAGGAACTTGCCAATATCCTTTAGATAAATCTAGTTTAGTGAAAAAATGAGATTTAGAAAGCTTAGTAAGTAGCTCTTCTAGTAAAGGCATAGGTTCAGCATCAAACTTCGTGACTTGATTCAATTTGCGATAGTCAACGCAAAGACGTATGTTATTGTCTTTTTTACGGACAATAACCATCGGCGAAGAATACGCAGAAGTGGATGGTTCGATTATTTTTAAATCTATCATCTCATCCAACTCCTTCTCAACCTGTGCTTGAAAATGTATAGGAATAGGATAAGGTCTGACTCTAATAGGATTATGGTCAGTTAGAATAATGTCATGTTCAATGACATGAGTTTGTCCAGGAATGTCAGTAAGGACATCCTGAAATGTTTGTAACATAGCCGAAACTTGTCGCTGTTCTCCAAGAGATAAATCCGGAGAAATAGTAACGTTTTTCCATGATTCACTAGAATGAAGTGGAATCATCGGAAGCGGAAGATTAACATTCGAAAAACTTGTTTCCTCATCCTGTATTACAGACAGTGATGAGTAATGACCATGTTGGACTGGTGAATCGTCCGTTGCCTGGAAAATAGGCTGTAAATAATCCGGACGTTCATGGAATTCCGTAAGCATATTGATGTGGAAGGTTTTATGCTTCCCATCAATATCGACAAAGTAGTCAACATCGGAAATTTTCGAGATTATATCATACGGACCTTTCCAAGAAATAAGAAGTCTGTTTTCCCTACAAGGTAGCAAAACAAATGCTTTGTCACCAGGACAAAGTTGTCGTAAGGTTCTTTTCTTATTGGCAAATTGTCTTGCTTTCTCCTTAGCAAAGTCAGAAGAAGAAGTTGCCAATTTGCATGCTTCGATAATCTTTTGTCTCAGCGCGATGACATATTCGTAAGAAGATTTTGTGTCATCGGTAATTTTATCAGCGGTTATGAGATCATGAAGCAAAGACATAGGGCCGCGCGGTCGCGCGCCAAAGACAAGTTCAAAGGAAGAAAATCCTTTATGTTCATTGGGGACCTCTCTGTACGCGAAGAGGGCCGCGGGTAAAACCCTATCCCAACACCCACTCAACATCATCTCATAAGCAGGAACATCAAATCACACCTGTTCTTATAAATCGCGAAGTACAGGGAACAGCTTGTGATGTCTCCCTACAGCAACAACCACCAATGTTTTCTGCACTTACTCAACAGGAACGATGTGATAGACTCTATCCTCAAAAGTGTACCAATGAAGCAACTCAACAAACTCAATCTTCATGTCCTGATACATCCTCACTCCAGCCATCAATGTCACAGGCACAAGAAGCCTACCCCCCGTCACCGCATTTGTACCATCTTCCTATGTATCAACATCTGTACCCAACCTTTCCTAATTTCCCACTACAACAAAGACTCTTGGACTATTTACCTTCTGCCGGGAGATCATACTGGTCAGCATACTCCGATCCCACAACAAGAACACATGAATATCCCGCAACCACATTCTACCCTATGCATCATCCTGCACGTCCTAATCTACCAAACTTATACTTTCAACAGCCCTGTTATCAATGAAATTTTAGTGATCATCAATTTCACAAAATATGGCTCCCACAGTCACAACGGAATACCCAAATCGTCAGGGACTCAGGTTGGGACATTTGAATGTTTGTCATCTCTACAATGTGAGTAAATTGGCTGAAATTACTTCCATACTCTATAATAACAATGCATACTTTCATATTTTTGGTGTAACAGAAACTAGACTTAATGAACACATTTCTAACCAAGAACTGCAAACTGCAAATTATGAAATTTTCCGTCGGGATCCATCAATTAGGTTTGAAACTGGTGTGGCTGCCTATGTGCACACAAGCATCAATGCTATAAGACGCGTTGATCTTGAATGTCCTGAAGTTGAATGCATGTGGCTGGAAGTCAGACTCCCACACACTACCTCTATATTAATTGGCTTTATATACCGCAATCCGGATGCCAAAATGGAATGGCTAGATCAGTTGTCGGACATGATGGACAAAGTCTGGATAACGTCTTTGGAACTATTAATAATGGGAGACCTCAATATTGATGCCTTGAAGCGAAACGTTAATTGTGATAATTTGTATACCCTGTACAACCTGAACCAGTTGATATCGCTACCAACCCGTGTCACAGACAAGTCATCAACCTGCATAGATCATCTGTATGTTACTAACACTGCTCACGTCATTGAAGTCTGCGTTCCCGTATGTGGTCTAAGCGATCACTATCCCATATGTTGCAACTGGACCAAAAAGGGAGTTCGAATTCCTAAACTCTGTCACCAGGTTGTACAGGCACGAATATTCAAGAATTTTGATAGCTCCAAGTTCTTGTCTGATCTCTTAGCGACACCTTTTGATAATGTCTATGGAGTATCTGACCCGACTGAAGCCCTAGAAATATGGATGTCAGCATTCACTTCAGTTCTTAACAAACATGCTCCTGTGCGTATGAAACGTGTCAAGTCAAGAATTATGCCTCCATGGATAACAATGGAATACCTGAAAACTAGGCAACAGCGAGACTATTTCAAGAAGATTGGAGACCATGCAAGCTATAGAAAATATAGAAACTTAGCGCAGTACATTTTAAGGAAATCTAAAAGACAGCACCTCAGATCCATTATTGACGACGGCCGGTGCTCATCTAAAATCTGGAGCGCTATTAACCTTCTCACAAATGTACGCCGGCATAACCTCCGACAGCAAGCTACAAACATTAATGCTGATGAATTTTGCCAGTTCTTCTCGTCCATCGCACGAACATCCGGGATAAATCATCAGCAACTGAATTGTACTGCTCTTTCTGATTTCGTTCAATCAAGGTTAAACGAAGCCCAACCTTCCTGAATTACCTTTACTGTCAGTCTCGGAGGTCTCTATTTTAATTAAATCATTACCTCAGAAGAAATCGTGCGGTGAAGATGGAATATCTTCGAGGATACTTCAGATTGCAGAGCCTGTTGTATGCAACTCACTCACTTACATTTACAATCTGTGCCTCACAAAGAAAGTGTTACCTCAACGACTGAAAACAGGCTTAGTGGTACCAGTACCTAAAAAAGGTGATAGTAATGTCGTCACAAACTACCGGCCGATTTCCCTACTATCAGTCATAACTAAACCTCTTGAACGACACATGTATAAACATATTCTTTCTTCACTGAACAGCTACAATCTTATACATGAAAACCAATCTGGATTTCGACCCAAACACTCTTGTCAATCCTTGTTGACTAAGATTACCGAAATCTGGCATTCTAATATCAACTGCGAAAAAATAAATGGAGTGTTATTAATCGACCTTTACAAAGAATTTGACACAATTGACCACTCGTTGCTAATACAAAAGCTTGTGGTGTACAAATTTCATCCACAAGTGATCACATTAATAAAATCATTCCTTGAAAACAGAACACAACGAGTCTTATACAATAATGTGCTCTCTAAATCATACACCACTACAATGGGTGTCCCGCAGGGCTCGATACTAGGACCCTTACTCTTCAGCATCTTCATCAATGACCTGCCCTTGTCATTGCCACATGACGATTGTCTTATGTTTGCTGATGATACCACAGTAACAGTAGCTGGCACAGACATTAACACTGTTCAGTCTCTTTTACAGCATCACCTGGACATTGTACAAGATTGGTGCACTACTAATAGTATGTACATTAATAAAAACAAAACTCAATCTTTGATTATCTCAACCCGCTAAAAGATTCTGCACTGTCAACCAAATACGTTATCTTTATCTCTAGATGGAGAACGTATTAAGCAAGTTACGGACCACAGCCTGTTGGGTGTGGTCATCGACCAGTCTCTAAGCTGGAAGTCACATGTCTATTTCATCGCAAACAAGATCTCACAAAAATTGTTTCAACTCTCAAAAATCAAACATTTTTTATGTCCGCACTCTAGACTTATATTCTATTATGCACATATTCAAAGTCACCTTTCTTATTGCTCAAATATCTGGAGTCGCTGTGGCTTGTCATTTTTGAAACGCCTAGAATCCCTACACAAAAGGCGCTACGACTTGTTTGCCTGAATGATAGCATTCCCAGTGCTCAGCTATTTTCACAGCTGAATGTTCTTCCTCTTAAAAAATTCTTCTTTTTCCAAGATCTCCTATTTGTGCATCAAATTTTACACGGCAGAACGCCTTCATACTTGCAAAAGTTCTTTCGATATAAATACTGCTCATATTTTATACGTGGCGACCTACTTTTGGACCTTGCAAAACCTCGAACTGACCTCTTCCGAAGTTGTTTTAGTTATGCAGGTGGTTTAGCATGGAATTCTCTACCCAAGTCTGTCAAAACTGATAATTACACCACATTCAAAAGACATCTGCATTCACATGTCATGAAATCTTGTACACACATTTAACGACAATTCTGTTTCAGTTATTTCAACGTTTCCACGAGCATTTAACTATCATTGTAATATTTTTATTTTAAATTGAATTTTTTATATTAAGTCTCTCTCTCTCTCTCTCTCTCTCTCTCTCTCTCTCTATGTGCGTGAATGACTATGAGTAAATGTACTTGTCTGAGCTAAGTTTCTGACTGTGATGATATTATTAATTGATCCTGTCTGAAGTTGTTAATATTTTAATTTTTAACACACTGAAAATTGTATTGCAGGGCAGAAATGTAAAAAGGCAATTATGCCTATTTCTTTACCCTGATGAAATAAAGATTTCGTTCGTTCGTTCGTTCGTTCGTTCCCTAATAAGTTCTTGAGTGTTCTATTTAGCCGTTCGACCATCCCATTGGACATAGGATGATAGATACTACTCAAAGATCGCTCTATCTGCAGAGTCGACATCACTTGAGACATGGTATCCGATATTAGTTGGGTGCCATGGTCTGATAATATTTCTCCGGGGAATCCCAGACGAGAAAATATAAGCCAAAGAGCATCTGCAATATCAGCAGTAGTAATGCTCTTCAGAGGAATAGCCTCTGGCCAACGTGTGCACATGTCTACACACGTTAAGATAAACTGATGTCCTCTAGCAGATTTGATCTTAAATGGACCAATGATGTCTATCGCCATTTTCTGAAATGGTCGAATAGGAATGTCTGCAGCCTGAATAGGTGCAGCATGGCGTGGACCTTTGGATTTGACTTCTTGACATACTATACAAGATTGACAATAAATCCGTATGTCTTTGTTCACAAAAGGCCAAAAGAAAGCCGCAAGAACTCTTGACTTTGTACGGGAAAAACCCATATGTCCAGCACACTGAGAGTCGTGTGCGTGTTGTAAGATTTTAACTCTCAAATTCTTGGGCACAAGAATCTGAGAATTACTTGACTTGTCGGAGTCTTGCACCATACGTACAAGTACGCCATTCTTCTTTGTAATCCAAGATTTACGCTTTGTATCTTTATTCGGATCACCTTTCTTTGCAAGAGTAAAGAATGTCTTTAGAGTCGGATCCTCTTCTTGCTGCTTTATAAATGAGTCACGAGAAATTACCAAGGGATCATCTTGGTTATGCACTTCATTATCTTCAGTAGGTGAAGATTGAGGCACATTAAGAGCTTGAGCTCTAGTGACTACAGCATTAGCGGTTTGCATATTCTGTTTTTCCCAAACGGAAATTTGTTGTGGAGTGCATTCTTTGACTCCGTGAATACGACCGATGATAAGATCAGCGATCGGATTCGGCAGAAGACATGCGTGTACATCTCCTGTAAAGAAAGGAGTAGCAATCCTAATGATAGCAGTAGAGTATTTCTCTAAGGCGCCGCCAAATGTTACACATTTGACTACTTTTCCAGTGGCACGAGAAGGATCTACAAGCGACTGCCTCACTCCAATGGTGGTGCACCCCGAATCGAAAAGAACTGCGACTGGAGTACCATCAACTAAACCTCTATTCAAGACAAGAGAACCTCTTCCATCATGCGCGATTGACGCAGGAAGAGCGGGAAGAGGATGGCCACAACTTAAAGTGGACACCGTAGTTGGTTCAAATAAAGTTTTGCATTGGGGGCACTGAGATGCTCTCCCAAAATCAAAAGCGGAACATGCCATATTATTAGCATCATTATTATCTTTACTCTGTTTATAGGCTTCATGTGACTCCTGCTGTTCAGAGTTTGCATGATAATGAGATTTATGTTTTTTGTATTGGGATCTACCTCGATTATTATTGCCTCTGTAATCATTATTATTCCCTCTATTGTAACCCCTATTTGGGTTTGAGTCATAGTTCTCATGGTTACCATTATCATATTCATTATAATGAGTATCTCTATAATTATGGTCTTGTTGTCTCCATGATGGATGACTTGGATAGTTCCTATATTGACTTCCTCTGCGGAAATGCCTATAATTATGACCACCTCTGTATCGAGGGCTGTCAGCTTGTCTCCAGTTCATCGCAGAAGAACCCTGAAATGATTGGTTTCCTTGGTTTTGATAACTATTATGGTTACCTTTTTTCCAAACTTGTTTTGTTGTCCCTGAAATTTGTGTGAATAATTAGGGTTGTATGGTGTTGCTGATGCAACTGGCATACCTTCTTTAATCTTAGTGTTGCTAAGAGTTACGTCAGGGTGTGCAGTGACGTATTGGTCACAATATTCTTGCATTTCTTTTAGTGTCTTGGGTTTACGCTCATGTAGGAATTCCAAGAAGGGTTTATTAACACATGACATAATCTTGTCCCTGAGCAACAAGTCCATAAGGGCTTCATATGTCTTTTCTGTTTTGGACAACTCAATCCAACGATTAAATGTAAGACGTGTCCTTGCAATGAATTCTGAGAATTCTACCCCTGATTCAGGTACCATTTTCTTAAACAAAATACGGTAACCTTCCTCAGTTAACTGGTATTTTTTCAATAAAGCCGCTCTAATAACATCATAATTATCCTTGTCAGACTCTTCAACCAAACTTAAACTAGTCAGAGAATCACCTTTCAAATTTTCTGACAATTGATTAGCATACTGTGATTTATCCACATTATGAGCTCGACAGGAGCGTTCAAATCTATCCAGCCAGAATGTTATATCATCACTGGAAGGATTGAACGCTGGTACCTTGACCTTATAAGTAAAGGGTTTACCACTGTTACCATTTGACTGATTAACATTACTCATATTTGTCAATTTCAATTTTTCTAATTCAAATGTTAACAGTTCTTTTTGATGTTCATGTTCTCTTATTGAATTTCTCTCCTCAGCTTCAGCTTCTTTGTCTAATCTCTTTTGTTCAGCTTCTCTGTCTAATCTCTTTTGTTCAGCTTCACTTTCTAATCTCTTTTGTTCAGCATCTCTGTCTAATCTCTTTTGTTCAGCTTCACTTTCTAATCTCTTTTGTTCAGCTTCTTTGTTTTGTTTTTCCAATTCCATTTGGAATCTCTTTTCCTCAACCTGCACCTGCAATTTCTTTTGTTCAAATTCTATTTCCATTTTTCTATCCTCACTTTTTTGTTTTCTCTCTTCAGCTTTCAGTTTTTCAATTTCCAATTTTTGAGCTTTTTCATATTGACTGTTAGCATACTCCTCCAACTTATCTCCAGTCTTGCCTAGGTATTTCCCTAACTCAATAAAGTATTCCAATGTAGACATGATGTCTAATAATGATAGTAATAACTTGACACAAAAATGTAATCTATCTCCTAATAAACAGGAGCAAGTTCTCAAAGAACTTGATTAATTAGTTCAAAATCCCAATCTCTGTGGGAGACAAGCCTTACAAAGGTCTTGTATACTTCCTTGTACAACAATAATAATAATCAACTACTGGTCTATACTATAAAATACGTGTAATCAACTCTCTTTTATCAAATGTCAACCAAAGACATTAACAAAGGACAAGCATAAAAGACAATATGAAAACAAATCAGAAATCAACTAAGTCAAATAGAGAAATCAATGAAAATAATCACAGAATCTGTGACGACAACTGCAATGAAATCAACAAGACAAATAACGCCACAGTGCATAAACATAAATGGTGTATAGAACTGAAAGATACGAAAGGATAGACCTACAAATACAAACAAATCAAACAAAACTAAGGAACACAAAATTATTAACAAAAACAACGAAGAAAAGAACACCTCATCACAACTAACAAAAATAGCACCAGATGGTGCCAGCAAATTTCCAATAAAGAAAATTGCTCACTATAGAACGCTAATATAAGACCAATATTACTCGGTATACCTTATACTAGTCTCCTCCCAACCAGGTCCGCGGAAATATAAACTAATTTAATACAGAAACAAGTAACATGTAACATAAATACATATAGCATACAATATATAAATGCATATAATATAAAGCAATGTGTTGTAGAAGTGTCTGCAGAGAAGGTTTAGTATTACATTAATATGGTTCAGTTTTCAATCAAATTAAACTGCCACTTTATTAAATAATAGCTCTTTGTTTTAAATTATTATACAGTTCTGCAATGTGAACACACAAGAAGATCCACCGTTGACATTTAGACTTCTAAGTTCAATAGTACTTCTGATAACACAGTTAAATGTTCACTTGTAAACAACTTGCCGTGCTACGCTGTCTGTTCTATGTAATTATGCCTGTACGGAGCAAAATGTCAACAGCGGTGACCTAGATACAGTAATCGCTTTATGGGTCACGTGAGGAACTGTCAATCAGGTGTAGACTAACACTGCTGGTGTGTCGTATCAGGCGTCAGGGAAACAAACTGGTATCAGTAGCTGTTAACTTCTGGCAATGTCCACTGTGCAGGTTAAGCCCAGAAATCTGGCCTACCACATTGATAAAGCTGGATCTTTCATCACATCGATAAACGCCTTTTCTTTCTTGTGGTAATAATAAAGGCTGTTATTTTTGGATGCTGTATACTGTGTTTTATCAGTGTACGTTGTAAAGATGTACTGGGACTGAATAGTCAACTCAAACAACCGAGCACAGTGTCAGGTATACATGTCACCTTGTCCTGGGACACAATGAGGCCCTGACAAGAATACAGTGTTGACAATGAGTGTTGTAATGAATGTCAATACGCGAATGTGTGACTGTTCTGTGGAGTTGACTGAAGGTTCAAACACTCATTCATACGTATCTAGAAGTTACTTATGCAGACCACTGTAGACTTTTCAATAGTTTAATATGACGCACACACTTGGACAGGACGGGTACATCGTTACAGGAACATAAGTCGACATAAACAGCATAGTGTTGATCAATGGACTACCGTCATAAATTAGCATTCATGTAGAATAATCTTGCAATGGAACATCTGTAAACACCTAGATTTCCATTGTTTATAAATACAGTCAGTAGACCTTACTGAACGAGCATGTCAATTAAGCAATACTGTTCAAACTTGACTCCTAAACAGGACCTCTTTCTAGCGAAGATTCCTTTAGGTAAATTACAGCAAATCTCTGTGAAGATAATGTTAACCCACTGGTATTGGGTTTTCTTTATAATAGTGATCTCTCAATCATCACCTGATAATAAGGAAGCATTCCCGTTCTCTGCTTGATGATTTGCAATAAGTAGAATTCCAAAATAAATCGAATTCCACAATGGCTGCTGGTTCCCGGTTGAGCATCACTCACTATACGGATGTATAGCCAAATCTTCAATCGAAGCTTTGTTCATCAACAATAAATGATTCTACAAGGATCAGCATATTCTGTCCTCATAGTTGCTGCATATAAACATATTTAGTGCTGCTAGATAATATGTCGTCCCGACATATTCATAGGTAAATTCATGTAAACGTCTGCCCATCTTAAGCCTAGGGATGAACGAAGTCAGCAAAAGTACGTTTACCTTGACATAAGAATACACTAGCAAGCACAAACGCTCTCCCGGCGTTATAGAATCACCACTGGGGAACTCATGGACTAAACGATCCTGGAAGAAACTATCTTCGTCCCCATGATGAATTGAAGAGATCACAAACTCTTGGGCATCTCGAGGACATGACTTCCCGCCATAGGCTTTGACAACCGTAGGACACTCTAACGTATCTTCATTCGCCGAAAAACACCTGACCCCCTAAAGTACAGTACAAGAAAAATAGTTCCACTTAAACATACTAAGATATCAAGATATAAGACATACTCGTCCTACATAGACAAGAACTACACATAGATTCGGGCCATAGACATTCTGAAGCAAGAACAATCTATTCCTAACCAAACACAGAATAGATTCAAGTAAGTCTAAATCCCTCCGCTGAGTTCGATTTTCAGAACGATACAAAGAGCGATAACTCACAGAATGAATACTTATTGCCTAATCTGAGTTCTCTCCCTCAAGACCAAAAACATGCATTCAAAGATGAATATATTTTGATCAGACAAATAAATACTTTTGTATGCGTAATCCGTGCCACCAAAGAATATGTGCGCAACAAACACTCAGACCTGCTTTCACTCTATTCATTCAGCCTTGGCCACGTGTGCACATTTATACTTACAGCTTTGATCGCTGCCTCTGGGAACATAATTTTTTTCCTAGGACCTTCACACAGACCCGTAAATGCAGTCTTGACCAAGAAATTCCCAGTGCCAAAAGACGTACTGAATTCTCTGTCTCAGGGACCAATTCCTTGGGTGTTCTTAATTTTCGAATATCGGTTTAAGTCACACAAAATTTGTCCAGGAACGAAAGTTAGCAGAGCACAGTGTCACTAGCGTAGGTTTCTAGAAATGAGGAATGTCAGGTCGGGTGCCTTATCTCATTAAATGACTATATTTGGTCACCACACTACTAGTCAATACTCTGTCGGATTGTTACTGACGTTAATATGTTAATTGCCACACCGGCTAAATTTTGTACATAGAGTTTGTGCAGAAAATCTGATCTGGCTCAAAGGCCCAGAAAAAAACAGTTAGTCTTTAATAGAACCCGTTAGTGAGAGTTTTACTCTGTCTATTTATGAAGACACACACACTGTCAGACAGGTGTTAACTTGTAAACCCACGTGGTTAAAAGATAAAACTGTTTATGTTTCTCATAGGTATGTCTCTTGTACTAAAAGCTGGCAAAGTTTTGGGTTACCCCAGTATTCACTGAATAGGGAAGAAAAAAACCACAAATAAAATACTTATACATGCTACGTACTCGGATTATAACTTACATTCTTAAACTGCAAGCGTACCGCTTGACTTATCATTTAAAACTTCCCGTGAAGTAATTATATTTAAAAATCAACAATCCTCATGAATTAGGAATACGTGCGTATTCCGTCAACACTCATGAGGCTTCTAGCATTATAAGTTAGTTTAGAAAAAAATTCTTCTCGTCTGATTATTTAGCAGTAAAATTAAATTCATTATAGCTAAATTGTTGTTTAAGCTAGAAATTATAATTTATTCTGCTTTCCACTGAAACACGTCACTAGAAAATAATACAGACTTATGTATTTAGCGCTCTGCACCAAATCTAACTAGTGAATAAAATAAGCGATTTAACACTTTAAACTTTTCACGAAATACTAGATAATATGTATAATTTTACCTCACACAGAACTACAGGTAGTCGCACAACTTAAGAATTATATGCTTATATTTATGGAAGTCTAGAAGTTCGACAAATTGTCGAAACAAACTGAGAAACTTCGCTATACGGCTTATTCTGTTCCGAGCAACCTGTCTACTGCGAATTTAGGAGCGAGAATGAAAATCTATTTCCAAACTCTGGGTATATCTATTACCAGACAAAGAGGTAAACGTTTATTTCGCCAAACCGAAATAATCCCCCTTTCCGTCTATAACACTTACGTAACTAGAAGACTACCGTGAACTGACACTTTGCCTCTCTGGCACCTCCGTCTAAGAAACGGCCGTAGCGCTACATTTCAGATGCAAATGTAGACAACTTGTCTGCAATGCAGGGGCAGTTCTCGCACGTACCCCAGAAACTCATCCTGAGAACCATAACTGACACTTTGCTTTCTTGCACCTTACGCCAAAACTAGCCCTGGAGCGTGAGTGTCATATCACCTGACACTAAGAATCTACCTTGGAAACTACATGTCAGATGCGAACTCCCAGACAAATGTCTGAAACTGCGCCAAGGAGACGTCATTTATCGCGCCTTTCCTGAGCGCGCAGCCCCAGAAACCGCGCCTGTCAGCTGAAAGTGCAGACACTAGTCTGCTTGATATGTCTGGGATAAGCGAAAGTCACAGTTTCGTGTCCTGACATCTAATGCAAATAGAATGCATTTAACGCTCTCCCGTCTCTGTAGAGACTGACACGTTACGTCATACTGCGTTCTCAGTTTTGAGAAAAGAAACAGGTAAACGTAAGAATGGGAAAATTGTAATGTATATAGTCGCAAACGAACGAATGCGAAAAACACAGGAAAAAGTAAAGAGCGACATTAATTAGAGAACACGGGTGGAAGAAAAGAAGAGGAAAATATAGAAAATTAAATGATCATAACTCTCCGTATATATATATATATATTTATATTTATTTATTTATATATTTATTTATATATTTATATATTTATATATTTATATATATTTATATATATTTATATATATTTATATATATTTATATATTTATATATATTTCTATTCACGAAATAAATGCTTACCAAATGAACGGCTCAATCATTTTAGTTTTAGTGACATTTATATTTATCATCTTCATCCTTCAGCTTCCAAGGACCATAACCCTTCAACAAAGTTACGCCAAACTTCTTGTACCGTGCCATCATCGCAAGGTCTTTCCACGCCACTCTTCATCTCTTTCATGTCCTTCTCCAGTTCTCTTCTCTCCGTGCGTTCGTTGGTATCTCTCTACCCCTCTGTTAAGTCCTTCTCCAGTTCTCTTCTCTCCGTGCGTTCGTTGGTAATTCTCTACCCCTTTGTTAAGTCCTTCTCCAGTTCTCTTCTCTCCGTGCGTTCGTTGGTATCTCTCTACTCCTCTGTTAAGTCCTTCTCCAGTTCTCTTCTCTGTGCGTTCGTTGGTATCTCTCTACTCATCTGTTAAGTCCTTCTCCAGTTCTCTTCTCTCCGTGCGTTCGTTGGTATCTCTCTACTCCTCTGTTAAGTCCTTCTCCAGTTCTCTTCTCTGTGCGTTCGTTGGTATCTCTCTACTCCTCTGTTAAGTCCTTCTCCAGTTCTCTTCTCTCCGTGCGTTCGTTGGTATCTCTCTACCCCTCTGTTAAGTCCTTCTCTAGTTCTCTTCACTCCGTGCGTTCGTTGGTATCTCTCTACCCCTCTGTTAAGTCCTTCTCCAGTTCTCTTCTCTCCGTGCGTTCGTTGGTATCTCTTTACCCCTCTGTTAAGTCCTTCTCCAGTTCTCTTTTCTCTATGCGTTCGTTGGTATCTCTCTTCCCCATTGTTAAGTCCTTCTCCAGTTCTCTTCTCTCCGTGCGTTCGTTGGTATCTCTCTACTCCTCTGTTAAGACCTTCTCAAGTTTCGTCTCTCCGTGCGTTCGTTGGTATCTCTCTGCTCATCTGTTAAGTCCTTTTCCAGTCCTCTTCTCTCCGTGCGTTCGTTGGTATCTCTCTACCCCTGTGTTAAGACCTTCTCAAGTTTCGTCTCTCCGTGCGTTCGTTGGTATCTCTTCTTACCTAGCAAATCCAGAATCTGTATTTCATTGTTATGCCTAAGAAAATTGTAAGCCACAAAACCTATTCATATTTATAATGTTTCGGAATTTTTTAATTAAAAAGGTTTTTCTTTCTTCTTTCTTCTTCTTCCTAAAAAGGACGTTTGTTACGTTGTGTCGCCGTTTACAGCAAAGCTGCGATATCTGCGCCAATAGGCCCGACACATCCGTTTTTCCACATGGCATTTTTGGGACCGGGTTAGCCTTCTCTTTTCGATCCCCACTCTCTCAACAAAACTGCAGTGATGCAGCATGTTTCCAGGACCACCACTTCGACGTGGAGCAGGGTCTTGGTCAGCTCTGGTTCGCTGACCCTAACGCAAGCAGTCAAGCTATGAGTCGCTGACTGCATTCCTCACTTTTGATGCGTCTTTGGTCAGATTTCTTCTTCAAAACTACAATGTGTTAAAAGTTTTTAAAATCAGCCTAAGCTAGGAGCAGAGCTGGAGCAGTCACTATTTATTCCAGAGCGAAAAAATTTAAAAAATCGGACTGTTCCAAATCCCTTTATTCCAGAGTGAAAAAATTTAAAAATCGGACTGTTCCAAATCCCTTTATTCAGAGCGAAACAATTTTAAAATAGGACTGTTCCAAATCCCTTTATTCCAGAGTGAAACAATTTTAAAATCGGACTGTTCCAAATTTCTTTATTCCTGAGCGAAGCAATTAAAAAATCGGACTGTTCCAAATCCCTTTATTCCAGAGCGAAGCAATTTAAAAATCGGACTGTTCCAAATCCTTTTATTCCAGTGCGAAACAATTTAAAAATCGGACTGTTAAAAATCCTTTTATACCGGAGCGAAGCAATTTTAAAATCGGACTGATCAAAATCGCTTTATTCCAGTGCGAAACAATTTAAAAATCAGACTGTTCCAAATCCCCTTATTCCAGAACATGGACACCTTTTTGCAATAATATCAACAGGTTTACTCAATGTGTGCTCTTCCATCTCCAGAGACTCATTCTCATTTCTGGTTCCACTGACACTTGTCTGGTTCTTGTCATCAGTTTCACATTAGTCATCTAGTCTTACTACTTAACTATTTCTTTTATAAGCCATTACTTATTTATGAAAGTCTGTAGCTCTTTGGTGGTTTTTTTTCTATGTTCTCCATGTTTCAGGACCATACAATAGGTCTGATATTTGAATTAAAAATTCTGATTAATTACTGGAATTTATTTATTTTGATCTCATATATTTCCCAATGAAATGACAGCTCATCTAATCGTTGGTATTCTTATGTTGACATTATTGTCTCTATCCAGCCATGTCTTTACTGCTACCAAGACATATGTATGATATATGCCTTGGTAGCAATATAGAATTATTTGGAGAGACAATCATATCAACATAACATTACGTAAATGATTAATTGACAATAATGTTATCAGACCTAAAGGTATTAAATATTTGGACAAGCGCCCTAATATAACTTTCCAGGCTGAAAGAAGAAAAAATTTCTTTAATGAAAAAAAAAAAAATGGTATGATTCTACATCTTGTAATGGCGTTTCTTTAAGTGTAATATTGTTATAGTTTCCTGCATTTATTCCCTTCGTCTTTGTTTTTCTCTGTTTGTTTTCAGACCCACGTGCTGTGACCTCACATCAAGCGCTTTTATTTTATTGTGCTTCTGTTATGAAACAGGAAAATCAGGTTGTAGCACAATATAGATCATCAATATGTTCAGCCAAAGTCCGTTGGATTCCTTGTGTGATTAGTGAAGTTGATTTGCTTTAATCCTAACATAGTATATAGCAATTTACAAAAAAATGATGAAGACACAATGTATCCCTGTCTCACACCAGTTTATATTCCAATCCGATCTGTCTTTCGTAAAGAACTCTGCATGTCATATCTTCATACGTTTTATTTATGAATCTAATAATCTTCAAGTGGACTCAGTGGATTCATTATCAATTTCAAAGTTATTGGCTACACTGTAGAGAGATAATTTAATATAATGCGACACAAAAGCATAACAAAATGTCTTTCTTCCCGCAAAAATCAAAATAATCAAAATCCACAGTTTACATTTATTACTGTTAGAAAACTATTGTTAATTATGCAAGTTTTGAAACACTCGAAGTCTGGAGGAAAGTATTTCTCACAAAAAATGCGATAACAGTGTAAAAATAATGCATGAAAATGTGATCATGAAAAATCAACACTTGATACTTACCAGCAAGGACAAGAATTATTACCACGAACATAAACAATAGTCGATGAGAAGCCATGCTTGGATATAACTCGACGAAGCAAGAACAGATTACCGTACGTTTTAGTTACACGGCATCAACCCGTTTTTGTGATGGAAAAGTTTCCAACGACCTGCTTTTGTAAGGATGAATGAAAACGTACGTAATTGTTTTCGTGACAGGAGACTGGCGGCAGCTTTATGAATAATTAATTCGCTAAGAGAGTTGAACCTAGAATGTACAATAGCGGTGGATAATAACGATTGAAGTATTTTAAGCTGGATTGAGCTGTCTCCGCCTTTTGGTCTGACACGCCAGATTTCAATAAAGCATTGTATCCGTGTTTGCTTCCAGTAACTGTTAGATGTTCCCATCGTACTTACAATACAGTGTTATAGGTTCACACCTTATTTACAATACAGTGTTAGATCTTCAAATCGTACTTACGATATGTTCTACAAGAGCTGAAAACCAGTTTATCTTTACCTCAGAGAAGTTCTAACGAGATGGTCCCATTCTGCCATCCTCATCAATTTTATTCTCCATCTCTTTGTACTTGTCTCTTTCTCTTCACTTCACACTTCTCAGTGAGTGATAGATTATATCTCACAAATAATGTCCATGAAATATTAGGATAAAAGACAAGTTAAAACAATATATAATTCACAAGACCTACTTAAACATTTCCATTCACCATCTCACGCTCCAATTTTACTACAAGCGTTCGGCAATGTTTCCACTCTGTCAAATTATATTCATCTGCATATATATATATATATATATATATATATATATATATATATATATATATATCTATATATATATATATATATATATATATATATATATATATATATATATATATATATATATATATATAAACCCTTTTATAATAGTAAAAATGAGATAGATTGAAAACGCGATTTTCCATTAGTGTCACATTCAAAATCGTGTCATACGTTTCCAAACATTATATTCTACAAAAGCATTTATTTACAAAAGTGTGTACGTTCTTGGATTTCGTTTACATTGTTCTCTTTGTTTCAGGTGTGCGTTGAAAAGTTTCTAGTTTGTACATGTTCTTTTAACCCATCTCTCACTCATTCATCCACTCAGGCAGTATCATTTCTTTTCTTCATTTTTCTCTCACTCATCGCTTATTATATGACATATTTTGACATTCCATTATTTGTGCCTTGAAGCAGCTCCCAGACTTTTTACATTCCAACAGGGGAATCATATGACCAAGTAATTAGACCAGTCAGTGCATTATACGCTTATCAATTCTGTCAACCTGACCACCTTTTAATAGCGACGCTGCCTGTTTACCCAAGACGGTCTCGCCAGATCGACATAAAGAAAGCCATATAGTCTGTCGGATTAAGCTGTCTGAGGAACGAGCGAAATCACAGGTGATAAATACGTAAAGCGATTGCCCTTGACCATTGCTGCGTAATTATTACAGAAAAGATAACAGAATAGACAATCTGGGCGGAAAGTATTACGCCAGGAAATGTGTTCACATATTTTTTTGTGAGTTGGCGGAAGAATTATGACATATTGAAAGAGGCCACGCGACGGAATTTTAAAATGTAATATTTCAAAACACGCGGGGGTGATTATGAAATAAAACATCTCAACCCAGATAGTTCTAGAGAGCTAACCATTGGTTGATTAAGAGAGCAGGAATATTACATTGAATGTCATTGGAAAATTCTTCGGAAGCACAACCTGTGATTTGAACTGGAAACGGAAAATAAAATCTAGCAAAATCAGAAACACAGATCAGAGACTGCATCATGTCGTTAAATGAGGAAATTCCCAGAAGCCAGTGAGACATCAGACTTAGAATTCCATAATTATAAGTGACAGATCGAGTATTTGGGCAACTTTTGAACTTACAAGTAAACCTGCATAATTAAATACAAAGAGTGTAAACTTAAGGGACCAGGACGTTAAATATCAAAATTGGAAACCTAAGGAATTGGATCACCTGTCATAAGAGAAAATATTTCTAGACTGTTACGGAGTGTTTATATTCTGTAGTGAGTATTACAGCTACTCAGGCCAATGTCCATAGAGAGTTATAAAAATAAACCCCGCTCACAGAAAATCTTCACCAACAAATAATATCACCACCAAGGCCAGGTTGGACGATTCAAATATATATTTTAATATACGACAAGATGCTCCTTAAACCTCTTCAGGAAAGAAATACAATACATTGGCTAAATATGGAAATTCAGTCCTCAGCAAACTTCCATGTCGTCTGTCACTAAAACGCTGTCCTAGACAGTTTCTCAAAAAGTTTATTTACTCACGTTCACAATACTAAGAATTCCTTTCATACAAAAACCTAGCTTCATCACACGGAGGTGTATGGATGAACTAGTGGTCGAAACATGCAAGGAATCTGTAGTAAAGTAGTAGAGTAATTAGGAGCTCAACACACATGCGTCCACTTGCCTTGAAACACTAACTGAAAAACCCAGCGACAGATCGCTGACATCAGCAGACGGCAAACTAGGCGTCTGCTACTCGGCCCAAAGGCAAAGACGTACCTTCTGTAACCCAGGGTCTTACTTACTTAGTAAAAAAAATACAAAGACAAAAATACAAAACAATACAAATGGCAACACTGTTTTAACCAAAAATGTGTAGAGAAATACACAAGAAAGGAGAGACCTACAGAATACAAACAAAACAAATCGACAATCAAAACTGAAAAACAGACAAAATATTACAAAAACAACGTTAAGTACAATTACATCACAGCTAACATCAATAGATGAATAGATGTACACAGACTGCAATCAAATGATATAAAGAAGGAATATAATGTCAAAATGAACAACTATTTCGATGCTTTAGGCAAAATTGACAACGATATCACCACCAAGACAATCGATACTAAATGGGAACAACTGAGAACAGCAATGACAGAAGCAGCTGTAGCGACCACCGGATACCTAGTACATAAAAAGAAAAAATGGATGAGAGAAGATACTTGGGATAAAATACAAGAAAGGAAAACAGCAAAACTTAAACTACTAGCGGCAAGTACACATAATGCAGTTGAATCTTGCAAACTAACTTATAACTTGTTAAATAAAGAAGTGAAGACAAAAAACTCGAAGAGATAAAAGACATTTCATCAATGAACTGGCCGTAGAAGCTGAAAATGCTGCAAGAACTGGTAATAGTAGGTGCCTTTATCAAATTACAAAACAACTATGTCACCAGCCTACTGCTATGGAAACACCTGTTAAAGGTAAATTAGGGAATTCAATACCAACAGAAAAAAGAACAAATGAAGAGATGGGCTGAGCACTTCATGGAGGTGCTAAACAGACCACCACCAACAGTAACACCTGATTTTAATAATGAAACATCCACAACCACTTTGCCAATAACTTGCGATGAATTCACGCTGGACGAGATCAAACAAGCCGTTAAAAGATTAAAAAATTTTAAAGCTGCTGGAGTTGACGAAATTTCAGGGGAAATGATTAAAGCAGTTAATGACAACAACCTCTTGAGAATTTTAGATATTATAAATGAAGTATGGAGAGAAGAACAACCACCACAACAATGGAAAGACAGTATTATTGTAAAGTTACCGAAGAAAGGTGATCTATCAGACTGTAATAACTGGCGTGGTATATCTCTATTATCAGTACCTGGAAAATTATTATGTTGCATGATGTTAGAAAGACTTAAATTGCATGCTGACGAAAAGATCAGAGAAGAACAAGCGGGTTTCAGGCCGAAACGATCATGTATTGATCAAATATTCACACTAAGAACAATTATAGAAGAATCAGTGGAAAGGCAATCGCCACTTATTATCACCTTCGTCGATTTTCAAAAAAGCCTTTGATAGTCTACACCGCCCATCATTGTGGAAGATACTTACAATCTATGGTTTTCCAACAAAATATGTGAATATAATCAAAGCGCTATATGACAATGCAAGATTTTGTGTTAGAACAAATAAAGGGAATACAGAATGGTTTACAGTAGAAACAGGGGTGAAACAAGGCTGTATTATGTCACCACTACTTTTTGGAATAGCTATTGATTGGGTTATGAGAAACTATACCCACAATGAACAATTGGGTATAAAATGGACAAATGGAAAATTCCTGGGGGACCTGGATTTCGCAGATGATGTAGCATTCTTAAGTTCAACACCAAGACGTTCCCAGAAAGCAATAAATAATTTGTGTCATCTCTCGGTTAAAATAGGTCTCCAAATAAATGCCTCTAAAACTAAAGCTATGAACTTTTCTAACGAGACCTTTGATATCATCCTGAACGGGGAAAAACTACAGAAAGTTGAAAGTTTCAATTATTTAGGCAGTAAAATGACTCAGGATGGTGACACAACAAGAGAAATCCATACTAGAATTGCTTTGGCAGCTAGCGCCTTCAATAGATTATCTAACATTTGGAAATTACGATCATTGAATATACATACCAAGCTTCGTCTGTTTAATTCAAATGTTATCTCAGTGTTTAACATACGGCTGTGAGAGTTGGAAAATAACAAAATCATTGGAGAACAAGCTGAATACATTCGAGAACAAATGTCTTAGAAAACTCATGAACATCAGTTGGAAAGAATTCAAGACTAATCGACAAATAAGAGAAGACTCTAGGCAGAAATATGTCTCCGACTATATAAGGAAAAGACGATGGTCATATATCGGTCATGTCCTACGAATGCAAAACAACAGAATACCACTACAGGCGCTCACTTGGGTTCCTGAGGGTAAGCGGAAAAAAAGGAAGACCAAAAGAAACACTCAGAAGAACAATAATAAGAGAAGGAAGAACGTTGGGCCTAAATAATGTGCAAGAGCTAAGAGGAGTGGCGTCACAACGAACAACCTGGAGAGCACTGGTTTCTGCCTTATGCGCCGTGTTTGGCGCTTAAAGAATTTATTATTATTATTATTAACATCAATAGCGACCAATTGTCACTAGCAAATTTCCAAATTAAGAAAATTTGCACCTACAGACCGCTTACAGTAAGCCTCGATCAAGTGGCATATTTACCGTAAGACCCACCAACCGAAAAACCCGCAGAAAAATACACAAAACAGTAGAAGTGACATAAACATATAGCAATCAATTTCAATGTGTTGCAGAACAAGTTCAGTCACAGCTGAAACTAAAATAAATTTCTTGCTCCTTGCGAACACAGAAACGAAATGTCAAACGCGCACTGAACGACAAATCCACTGTAACATAAAGTGGTATTCACGAACCAAAGTTACTATGACCTTCTCAAATTAGGGCTTGCACATTGAATGTTTACAATTTCACGTACTGTTTACAGACACTTGACCTCCAACAATGTAGCTTGAATACTCTGACCTAGAAAAGTCTGTTGTTGAATGAAACGTGTAACAACCCGCAGTACTGTTTACAATAGGAACCCGCCTTCTATGCAGTTATGGTCCACGTAGCAAATGCCTAGTAGTTCACTTCAGTACTTGTCTTGTTATGCTTTATGTAGCATTATAATATAAATGCTCGTACTGTTTATTTGTGTCAACCGTTGATGACCTATATCTGTCCTGTTGTAGCCAAAACTTGCAAGTGTAGAATTAGCGTTGTGTGTTACGGCTGTCCCGTGTGTAGCTTAGACCCACAGATCAGAAGTGTAATGTGTACTTGTCCTTCTTGTAACTTTCTCGACAAAACTGGAGACATCATACATGTAACAGCCAACCAGGAATGTAAATTTCTGGATCCATAAATGTCAACAATAATGTCAAATGCTCGCTCTGTTCTTTTTAAACCCACAGATCTGGTCCATCAGAAATGTAAGTTTCTAGGCCACATTGGCGACAAGAAATGTATCATAAGAGCCCACGTAACTGGTCCACCAGAAATGTAACTGTCTTTTTTTTCTTGTTGAGGTGATCACTGGCCCAAGACAGTTTACATGTTGTTAGATGTGTAGTGCGAGCGTATGATGAGTTGAGTGTGGGTGCGAATGAAGACGCGAATGTGTTTAGGCTCGTATAGATGTAGATCCTGCAACCCATACTCTCACATGCAGTAATCAAGGATGCTTTGACACTGCAGGCATGTTTCAAGACATTTATTGACGGGAACACACATAATATCAACAGGAACAGTCAGTGTAACAAGGTCATGCTGACCTGACATCGATAGGTATACATTTGGCATTCAAAAAGGTAAACATCAGAATAGACGTGCATGGTCAATAGCAAAGTTCTTCAATAATGACAGTTCGTAGCGTCGCCCTTGGCGTCTCTGACTAAACGCGTCAGATGCCTTAGTTACCTTGACACACAGGTGCAACTTGGCACTCCCTGCCAATTGCACATATCAGGCTGTAGTATAATAGCCGAAAGCACAGGCCTCGTTCTGACGTCGGCCGTGTACTTCTGTTAAATAGGTTATCATCAACCCTGCAGTAATACTTATTGTAGATAGAAGTTCCGCCAATCTGCGGCTCCCACAATATATCTTCGTCACTGGATTTCTGGACAATATAAGACTAACAGTCTTGGATGGCTACCTCGAGCACAAATATATAAGTTCTGAAATGGCGGATCAGTGAGCTGCTGTTCACCCTAGGTAATCCTTTACATGTTCTGCCACCGAAAAGCGTAATAATGCATAAAGGTCGGTATTACCTGGTAAATGAATCCTCAGAACTACACAAGGAATTCTGTCGTCATCCCGACGCACAGAGATTCACTGGGGAAAACTGCCATAGCAGTTACTTCGAAGATTCTCCCCGAAAAACAATGGACTCTTGGTCCCTTCAGAAAAACAGGACCTCCCGGCTTCCCGGAAGTATATCTCACTCCCGCTTAAAAAACCTTCCCATAGGCCCACGCCGAACTGTCAACCTCTGACCCTAAAGGTCAAACACAATGAATGAATAAACAAGGGAAGACAACCCCTAATCAACCTGACATCGCAGGTAAAGACACAATTATACTTATGATACAAACATAAGCAAATAACTTGACAGATGACTCCGTCGAAAATGACAGCAACAGGTACCAACTACTTTAAGGTCACCTCCACTGTGCAGTATATTAAGTACATGCTGTGTTCATTTTCTTATCTGTTCCGAGATGATCAAGCACAGTTGTCAGGTAAATTGAAATTACAAAGTAAAGTATCCCATGGCTCAAAGACTGTTCCAACTACAGCTTCCTGAGAAAAACCTTAGTGTTTTGTAGAACTGAAAAATTGTGCGTGAGTGACTGCTGGGAGTTTCATGAAAAGCAGAAGCAAACTGTTTTTAAAACATATTCCTCTAGTTTCTAATCATAATGATAGAAAATTGCTTGCACGGTAATGCAAATACAGTGTATAAAAAAGGACGTTCCACGCTTGTTTGTTTTTGGCTGTATGTGCCATTGTTCGGTACAACATAGTCCAGTCAACCTTAGACCCGTCAGCAGTGAGGAATGCAATTAGTGACCCATGGCTAGACTGCTTGCGTCAGGGTCGGCGAACCAGAGCTGACCAAGACCCTACTTCACCTCTAAGTGGTGTTCCTGGAGACAAGCTGCATCACTGCAGTCTGACTGAGTGAGTAGGGATCAAGGAGGAAGGGTGACACTGTCCCAAAAGTGCCGTGCTGAGGTCAGATGTGTCAGCCGAAAGGCACAAATATTGTAGCTTCGTTGTAAATGGAAACAACGCAACCAACGTCCTTTTCAGGACGAACGAAGAAGAAGAAGAAGTATGTGCCATTCACGGACTTGGGAAAAACGTGTTCAAAGTTTTTGAGTTAATAGTTGAAAAGAATGTCGTGTCACATTAAAATTAAATGTCGTATGATGATTCAAACTGGTAACTGTGTGATATTGTGTAGGAGGATAGATTAAACTATATAAGGTCGATTCATGATCTTTTATCAATTTTGGCCAAATGTGGAGATGGAATAAAGCAGTAATAACACGACGAAAGGTCATAGATTAAAAGTTGAAAAGGTGGCCTCAGGCAAAAGAATGTTGGGTATTAATAGTCCAGGTTTGTCAGAGTTATGGATGTTCGTGAATCCAGAGATGAAATGCGTTGGAGAGTACAGACTTACTGATGATCAGCTGTTTGAGGATGTTGTGTACATGGTGATAGTTAGAGATCAAGGCTTTATTAGTGTGAGGCCTGTAGAAAGATCCATAGATCAGCTGATTAATCCTATCTCGCAGGTTCAAGTACGTGCACCAGACAACAATGGCTCCTCACATTTCAGCAGGCTTGGTGACGATGTATTTTAACATCGAATAAATATTAGACAAACTTTAAGGTATGTTTTTATGCACTCCTGAGAAATAAAGAAGTAGAAAACTAGATAACAGAAAAACAACAAACGTGAGTTACTTACCCAGGACTCAAACCTAGGACCTTCCGTGCGACAACCACGCCTAGCTATGCAAGCGAATCACACTATCAGGGAGAATACCTTAATGTTTGTGTAATATTTATTTACTGTTTATAGGCCTCGGGTTTCCCTTCCTTATGTGTTTAAAATATTTATTTACCTTTTACAGGCCCCGGGTTTCCCTTCCTTATGTGTTTAAAATAGTTATATGGCGGAGTTGGGAGAAAACACGGGACTCTGCAGATGTGAGTTTGGAACAATGCAGTCTCCGAGGTCAGAGCTGTTGAATATCGTGGAGAGTGTTCTGGATGTACAGGTTAATGGTGCGAGAAGACAGGGAGAAGCTATCAGGGGTGGTTTAGAGGAGGAGCTTTGTTTGTTGTCGATCACATTTCCAGTCCTCACGTATTGCCAGACACGTCCAGCCACCTTAATAATTACTGAGTTTGTGAATTAAAACTAAAATTCGTAATCAAATGTTACGAACTGACGTATGTTTTTTCTCTTTTTTTTTTTTTTTTAGTTGGTCCTTTCCGTTACCATTTAAAAAAGATTAATGTATGTGTGTGCGTCATATTATTTATGGTTTCTGGTTTTCTTCTCTGAGAAAATAATTTCACTATTTTGTTGACTAAGCTGGAGTATGTAGTAGACGAGATTCTAACAGTGTAATGTTCACAGTTATATTGTGTATAAATCTTGAGGACACCATAAGCCTGACTTTACAAAATATACTCGAGGAACTCATGAACAATACAAGTGTACCACACTCTCGCCGATTATTCATTTGTCATTTTTTTTTTCTCTCAGCTCTGGAAATGAAAACAGTTATTTTTCTTCAGATTTATTCTCGCCAAGAGTACTTGATCACCCGTGTGTTACCGAGGCCCGAAAGGGGAGCAAAGAATAGTAACACTGTTACCTGTTATGCATGTCGTAGAAAACGACTAAGGAGGGTTGGGCATGGTGCTGGTTACCCCATTCTGTAAAAAAAAAATTAAACCACAAAAAACTTCAACAAACATGGACAAGTCAATTCAGGAAAATAAAACACATCCATCAAAATCAGGGAATGGTCCTCTCGCATACAGAGAAAGCCGAAAGAAGTCTGTGTTACTGATTAACCTTCTTTCTTCTAGGAGAACCTCCAGATTTGGCACCTGGAATGTTCGGACATTAAACGAACAATGGAAAGTGGCACAAGTAGCAGTAGAAATGAGGGAATATAAAATTGAGGTTCTGGGACTGTGTGAACCAAAGTGGAAGGGGGTAGAGAAGAAGAAACTCATCACAGGTGAATTGGTGCTGTCCTCAGGACATGAAGACGAAAGTTCACACCACAGTGAAGGAGTAGCTCTTATGTTATCTAAAGATGCACGGAGCGCACTCATTGAATAGGAAGCCGTTGGACCCAGAATAAGAACAGCTACTTTCAAAACAGCTAAAAAGAAAATAAATGTAAATGTCATCCAATGTTATACACCAACTAATGTCTAAGAAGAGTCTGTGAAAGAAGCCTTTTTTACACATGTGAATAAATGCTGGGGAAAAGGGAACGACAACAAAAAGCATGGATAACAACAGAAACCATCATTAAGATAAAAGATAGAAAAAACAAGAAAGCAGATTTAAACACAAACAAAACCACAAGTTCCAAAGCCAAGGCTCAAGAAGTGTACACAGAAGCAAACAAAGAAGTAAAAAGAAGTATCAAAAGAGACAAGAGAAAGTATATTGAGGAGTTGGCAAGAGAGGCAGAAGATGCTGCAGCCAAAGGAAATATGAGAGAACTGTATAGCAGCACAAAGAAGCTAACAGGGAAATACAAGCAAACAAGTTGCCTCATTAAAGATAAGAATGGGAAACTGCTCAGCAATATACAAGAGCAAATGAAGAGGTGGACGGAATATTTTGGGGACCTTCTCAATAGACCAGCTCCACAAAACCCGCCGGACATCCAGCCAGCAGAAGAAGAGCTACAAATTAACGGTGAAAGACCAACGAAGGAAGAAATAAAGAAAGCCATAAAGCTTCTAAGAGATGGAAAAGCGTCTGGACCTGATGGCATTCCAGCAGAGGCCATCAAAGCAGATATCGACACGGCTACAGAGATGTTATATAAATTACATGGTAAAGTCTGGGAAAAAGAAGAGATACCAGCAGAATGGAAGGAAGGATATCTGGTTAAGTTGCCTAAGAAGGGAAATCTACAAGAGTGCACAAATTATAGAGGAATAATGTTACTATCAGTGCCAGGAAAGGTATTGAACAGGATTATCCTTGAGAGATTAAAGGAGTCCATAGACAAGAAATTGAGAGATGAACAAGCACGTTTTCGACAAAACAGATCATGTACAGACCAGATAGCCACTTTGAGAATAATAGTTGAACAAAGTCTGGAATGGAATTCACCACTATACATCGGATTTGTGGACTACGAAAAAGCATTTGACAGTGTGGACAGAGAATCACTTTGGAAATTGATGAGGCATTATGGAGTTCCCCTGAAGATCATTAATTTAATAAAGAAAACCTATGAAGACATGACGTGCAGAGTTCTTCATGAAGGACAGCTTACAGAACCATTTGGGATAAGAACAGGAGTGCGACAGGGATGCCTCTTGTCTCCATTTCTTTTCTTGCTGGCAATAGATTGGGTTATGAGATCATCGACAACACACAACAGAAATGGAATCCAGTGGACTCTGACTAAGCAGTTGGATGATCTGGATTTTGCTGATGACTTGGCTCTCCTGTCCCATAACCGTAATCAGATGCAGGACAAATTGAAAACACTCGATGAGAGGTCACAGCAATTGGGTCTGAAAATACACAGGGAAAAGACAAAAATAATGCGAATAAATGCAGGTAATGAAAACAGGGTTGAACTTGAAGAAACACCAATACAAGATGTAGAATCATACACATATCTTGGCAGTAATATAGACAAAGTTGGAGGGACAGACAGCGATATCAAAATAAGAATACAAAAGGCAAGAGGAGCTTTCATTGCATTGGGAAATATATGGAGATCAAGAGAAATAGGATCCAACACGAAAATAAGAATCTTCAACTCAAATGTGAAGTCAGTCCTATTGTATGGCTCTGAGACATGGAGAACAACAAAGACAACAACCAAAAAGCTACAGACTTTCATAAATGGGTGCTTGCGTAGAATAGAGGGATTAAAATGGTATGACAAGGTTACCAATGTGGAACTGATGACAAGAACTGGACAAGTGCCAGTGGAACAAGAGATGAGAAGAAGACGATGGCGATGGATAGGACACACACTGAGGAAACCTGTTGATAGCATTACAAGGCAGTCCTTGTTCTGGAACCCCCAGGGCAAGAGAGGCAGAGGAAGACCAAGAAGTACGTGGAGAAGAGAGTTGGAAACAGAGGTGAAAATGATGAGGAGAACATGGAAAGAACTTGAGATGATGGCACGTGACAGGAGGACTTGGCATGTGTTTGTTGAAGGCCTATGCTCCTTTGGGAGTGGAGGGTTATGAATGAAATATATATATATATATATATATATATATATATATATCTATATATATATATATATACATATATATATATATATATATATATATATATATATATATATATATATATATATATATATATTCACGTAAGAAATGATGAACAAATGAACGGCTCAATCATTTTAGTTTTAGCGACATTTATATTTATCATCTTCACCCTTCAGCTTCCAAGGACCATAACCCTTCAACAAAGTTACGCCAAACGTTTTGTCCCTTGCCATCATCGCAAGGTCTTTCCAGGCCACTCTTCATCTCTTTCATGTCCTTCTCCAGTTCTCTTCTCTCCGTGCGTTCGTTGGTATCTCTCTATCCCTCTGTTAAGTCCTTCTCCAGTTCTCTTCTCTCCCTGCGTTCGTTGGTACCTCTCTACCCTCTGTTAAGTCCTCCAGTTCTCTTCTCTCCGCGCGTTCGTTGGTATCTCTCTTCCCCTCTGTTAAGTCCTTCTCCAGTTCTCTTCTCTCCATGCGTTCGTTGGTATCTCTCTACACCTCTGTTAAGTCCTTCTCCAGTTCTCTTCTCTCCGTGAGTTCGTTGGTATCTCTCTACCCCTCTGTTAAGTCCTTCTCCAGTTCTCTTCTCTCCGTGCGTTCGTTGGTATCTCTCTACCCCTTTGTTAAGTCCTTCTCCAGTTCTCTTCTCTCCGTGCGTTCGTTGGTATCTCTCTACCCCTCTGTTAAGTCCTTCTCCAGTTCTCTTCTCTCCGTGCGTTCGTTGGTATCTCTCTACCCCTCTGTTAAGTCCTTCTCCAGTTCTCTTCTCTCCGTGCGTTCGTTGGTATCTCTCTACCCCTTTGTTTAGTCCTTTTCCAGTTCTCTTCTCTCCGTGCGTTCGTTGGTATCTCTCTACCCCTTTGTTAAGTCCTTCTCCAGTTCTCTTCTCTCCGTGCGTTCGTTGGTATCTCTCTACCCCTCTGTTAAGTCCTTCTCCAGTTCTCTTCTCTCCGTGCGTTCGTTGGTATCTCTCTACCCCTCTGTTAAGTCCTTCTCCAGTTCTCTTCTCTCCGTGCGTTCGTTGGTATCTCTCTACCCCTTTGTTAAGTCCTTCTCCAGTTCTCTTCTCTCCGTGCGTTCGTTGGTATCTCTCTACCCCTCAGTTAAGTCCTTCTCCAGTTCTATTCTCTCCGTACGTTCGTTGGTATCTCTCTACCCCTCTGTTAAGTCCTTCTCCAGTTCTCTTCTCTCCGTGCGTTCGTTGGTATCTCTCTACCCCTCTGTTAAGTCCTTCTCCAGTTCTCTTCTCTCCGTGCGTTCGTTGGTATCTCTCTACCCCTCTGTTAAGTCCTTCTCCAGTTCTCTTCTCTCCGTGCGTTCGTTGGTATCTCTCTACCCTCTGTTAAGTCCTTCTCCAGTTCTCTTCTCTCCATGCGTTCGTTGGTATCTCTCTACCCCTCTGTTAAGTCCTTCTCCAGTTCTCTTCTCTCCGAGCGTACGTTGGTATCTCTCTACCCCTCTGTTAAGTACTTCTCCAGTTCTCGTCTCTCCGTGCGTTCGTTGGTATCTCTCTACCCCTCTGTTAAGTCCTTCTCCAGTTCTCTTCTCTCCGTGCGTTCGTTGGTATCTCTCTACCCCTCTGTTAAGTCCTTCTCCAGTTCTCTTCTCTACGTGCGTTCGTTGGTATCTCTCTACTCTTCAGTTAAGTCCTTCTCCACTTCTCTTCTTTCCGTGCGTTCGTTGGTATCTCTCTACCCCTCTGTTAAGTCCTTCTCCAGTTCTCTTCTCTCCGTGCGTTCGTTGGTATCTCTCTACCCCTCTGTTAAGTCCTTCTCCAGTTCTCTTCTCTACGTGCGTTCGTTGGTATCTCTCTACCCCTCTGTTAAGTCCTTCTCCAGTTCTCTTCTCTCCGTGCGTTCGTTGGTATCTCTCTACCCCTCTGTTAAGTCCTTCTCCAGTTCTCTTCTCTACGTGCGTTCGTTGGTATCTGTCTACTCTTCAGTTAAGTCCTTCTCCAGTTCTCTTCTCTCCGTGCGTTCGTTGGTATCTCTCTACCCCTTTGTTAAGTCCTTCTCAAGTTCTCTTCTCTCCATGCGTTCGTTGGTATCTCTCTACCCCTCTGTTAAGTCCTTCTCCAGTTCTCGTCTCTCCGTGCGTTCGTTGGTATATCTCTACCCCTCTGTTAAGTCCTTCTCCAGTTCTCTTCTCTCCGTGCGTTCGTAGTATCTCTCTACTCTTCTGTTAAGTCCTTCTTCAGTTTTCGTCTCTCCGTGCGTTCGTTGGTATCTCTTTACTCCTCTGTTAAGTCCTTTTCCAGTTGTCTTCTCTCCGTGCGTTCGTCTGTATCTCTCTACCCTTCTGTTAAGACCTTCTCCAGTTTTCGTCTCTCCGTGCGTTCGTTGGTATCTCTCTACTCTTCTGTTAAGACCTTCTCTAGTTCTCTTCTCTCCGTGCGTTAGTTGGTATCTCTCTACTCCTCTGTTAAGACCTTCTCCAGTTCTATTCTCTCCGTACGTTCGTTGGTATCTCTCCACCCCTCTTACCTAGCTGATCCAGAATCTAGGGTACATTGTAATGCCTAAAGAAATTGTAAGCCACAAAACCTATCCATATTTATATTGTTTCGCAATTTTTTAATTAACTCTTTAAGTCCCAATCGACTTTATAAAGGCTCAGGGGTTAGACGCGCTTGGCCCAATCGACTTTAAAAAGCCTTTAGTATATGTGACTCTGTTTGAGACTGTTTCTAACACAAACCACCCAAAACGTCATTTCCGACTGCAAGTACATTCTTTTAAATACCGCATGTGTTTAAGAGTGAACGTGTTTCTGTTTTGAGATATTTATTTTTAGATTTTTTTAAGCGCATATCCTCCATTTTACCTTGAATAACTAATCATTTTTTTTAGCACATATCCTCCATTTTACCTTGAATAACTAATCATTTTTCAATGAAAGCTTTTATACTTGTAGCACAAGAGTAAAGTACATCCAATTACCTTCATTTTCATATACAACAACAAAGTTATTTATGCATATGAACATTTTAAAAAATTATTTCCAAACAACAACAATAAAAACGCACTGGGGTGGCCATTTTTGCTTGGGCCAAACCCACTTTTTTGCTTGGGACTGAAAGAGTTAATAAGGTTTTTTTTTTCTTCTTCTTTCTTCGTCTTCTGCGTTCGTCCTAAAAAGGACGTTTGTTACGTTGTGTCGCCGTTTACAGCAAAGCTGCGATATCTGCGCCTTTCAGTCCGACACATCCATTTTACCGCATGGCATTTTTGTGACCGGGTTAGCCTTCTCTTTTCGATCCCCACTCTCTCAACAACACTGCAGTGATGCAGCATGTTTCCATGACCACCACTTGGACGTGGAGCAGGGTCTTGGTCAGCTCTGGTTTGCTGACCCTGACGCAAGCAGTCAAGCTATGAGTCGCTGAATGCATTCCTCACTTTTGATGCGTCTTTGGTCCCAATTCTTTTTCAAAACTACAATGTGTTAAAAGTTTTTTTTTTTTTTTAAATCAGCCAAACCTAGGAGCAGAGCTGCAGCAGTCAATATTTATTCCAGAGCGAAACAATTTAAAAATCGAACTGTTCCAAATCCCTTTATTGCGGAGCGAAACAATTTTAAAATCGGACTGTGCCAAATCCCTTTATTCCAGAGCGAAACAATTTTAAAATCGGACTGTTCCAAATCCCTTTATTCCAGAGTGAAACAATTTAAAAATCGGACTGTTCCAAATCCCTTTATTCCAGAGTGAAACAATTTAAAAATCGGACTGTTCCAAATCAATTTATTCCAGAGCGAAACAATTTAAAAATCGGACTGTTCCAAATCCCTTTATTCTGGAGCGAAACAATTTAAAAATTGGTCGGTTCCAAATTCCTTCATTCCAGAGCGAAACCATTTAAAAATCGGACTGCTCCAAATCCCTATATTGCAGAGCGCAACAATTTAAAAATCGTACTGATACAAATCCCTTTATTCCAGAGCGAAACAATTTAAAAATCGTACTGATACTAATCCCTTTATTCCAGAGAAAAGCAATTTTAAAATCGGACTGTTCAAAATATTTTTATACCAGAGCGAAGCAATTTAAAAATCGGAATGTTCAAAATCCCTTTATTCCAGAGCGAAACAATTTAAAAATCGGACTGTTCAAAATTCTTTTATTCCAGAGCGCACCAGTTTAAAACTCGGACGGTTCCAAATCCCTTTATTCCAGAGCGAAGCAATTTAAGAATCGGACTGTTCCAAATCCCTTTATTCCAGAGCGAAGCAATTTAAAAATCGGACTGTTCCAAATCCATTTATTCCAGAGCGAAGCAATTTAAAAATTGGATTGTTAAAAATCCTTTTATACGGGAGCGAAGAAATTTTAAAATCGGACTGATCAAAATCCCTTTATTCCAGTGCGAAATAATTTAAAAGTCAGACTGTTCCGAATCTCTTTATTCTGGAGCGAAACAATTTAAAAATTGGTCGGTTCCAAATTCCTTCATTCCAGAGCGAAACAATTTTAAAACCGGACTGTTCCAAATCCCTTCATTCCAGAGCAAAACAATTTAAAAATCGGACTGCTCCAAATCCCTATATTGCAGAGCGAAACAATTTAAAAATCGAACTGATACAAATCCCTTTATTCCAGAGCGAAATAATTTTAAAATCGGACTGTTCCAAATACCATTATTCCAGAGAAAAGCAATTTTAAAATCGGACTGTTCCAAATCCCTTTATTTCAGAGCGAAACAGTTTAAATATCGGACTGTTCAAAATCCTTTTATACAAGAGCCAAGCAATTTAAAAATCGGAATGTTCAAAATCCCTTTATTCCAGAGCGAAACAATTTAAAAATCGGACTGTTCAAAATTTTTTTATTCCAGAGCGAAGCAATTTAAAACTCGGACGGTTCCAAATCCCTTTATTCCAGAGCGAAGCAATTTAAGAATCGAACTGTGCCAAATCCCTTTATTCCAGAGCGAAGCAATTTAAAAATCGGACTGTTCCAAATCCATTTATTCCAGAGCGAAGCAATTTAAAAATCGGATTGTTAAAAATCCTTTTATATCGGAGCGAAGCAATTTTAAAATCGGACCGTTCCAAATCCCTTTATTCCAGTGCGAAACAATTTAAAAATCGGACTGTTAAAAATCCTTTTATACCGGAACATGGACACCTTTGCAATAATATCAACAGGTTTGCTCATTGTGTGCTCTTCCATCTCCAGTGTCTCATCCTCATTTCTTGTTCCACTGGCACTTTCTTGGTTCTTGTCTTTCGTTTCCCATTAGTCCTCTAGTGTATCTTCTTAACTATTTCTTTTATAAGCATTTACTGATTTATGAAAGTCTGTAGCTCTTTGGTGTTTTTTTTTTTCTATGTTCTCCATGTTTCAGGACCATACAATAGTTCTGATATTTGAATTAAAAAATTCTGATTATTACTGGAATTTATTTATTTTGATCTCATATATTTCCCAATGAAATGACAGCTCATCTAATCGTTGGTATTCTTATGTTGACATTATTGTCTCTATCCAGCCATGTCTTTACTGCTACCAAGACATATGTATGATATATGCCTTGGTAGCAATATAGAATTATTTGGAGAGACAATCATATCAACATAACATTACGTAAATGATTAATTGACAATAATGTTATCAGACCTAAAGGTCTTACATATTTGGACAAGCGCCCTAATATAACTTTCTAGGCTGAAAGAAGAAAAAATTTCTTTAATGGGAAAAAAAAAAAATGGTATGATTCTACATCTTGTAATGGCGTTTCTTTAAGTGTAATATTGGTATAGTTTCCTGCATTTATTCCCTTCGTCTTTGTTTTTCTCTGTTTATTTTCAGACTCACGTGCTGTGACCTCACATCAAGCGCTTTTATTTTATTATGCTTCTGTTATGAAACAGGAAAATCAGGTTGTAGCACAATATAGATCATCAATATGCTCAGCCAAAGTCCGTTGGATTCCTTGTGTGATTAGTGAAGTTGATTTGCTTTAATCCTTACATAGTATATAGCAATTTACAAAAAAATGATGAAGACACAAGGTATCCCTGTCTCACACCAGTTTATATTCCAATCCGATCTGTCTTTCGTAAAGAACTCTGCATGTCATATCTTCATACGTTTTATTTATGAATCTAATAATCTTCAAGTGGACTCAGTGGATTCATTATCAATTTCAAAGTTATTGGCTACACTGTAGAGAGATAATTTAATATAATGCGACACAAAAGCATAACAAAATGTCTTTCTTCCTGCAAAAATCAAAATAATCAAAATCCACAGTTTACATTTATTACTGTTAGAAAACTATTGTTAATTATGCAAGTTTTGAAACACTCGAAGTCTGGAGGATAGTATTTCTCACAAAAAATGCGATAACGGTGTAAAAATAATGCATGAAAACGTGATCATGAAAAATCCACACTTGATACTTACCAGCAAGGACAAGAATTATTACCACGAACATAAACAATAACCGATGAGAAGCCATGCTTGGATATAACTCGACGAAGCAAGAACAGATTACCGTACGTTTTAGTTACACGGCATCAACCCGTTTTTGTGATGGAAAAGTTTCCAACGACCTGCTTTTGTAAGGATGAATGAAAACGTACGTAATTGTTTTCGTGACAGGAGACTGGCGGCGGCTTTATGAATAATTAATTCGCTAAGAGAGTTGAACCTAGAATGCACGATAGCGGTGGATAATAACGATTGAAGTATTTTAAGCTGGATTGAGCTGTCTTCGCCTTTTGGTCTGACACGCCAGATTTCAATAAAGCATTGTATCCGTGTTTGCTTCCAGTAACTGTTAGATGTTCCCATCGTACTTACAATACAGTGTTATAGGTTCACACCTTATTTACAATACAGTGTTAGATCTTCAAATCGTACTTACGATATGTTCTACAAGAGCTGAAACCAGTTTATCTTTACCTCAGAGAAGTTCTAACGAGATGGTCCCATTCTGCCATCCTCATCAATTTTATTCTCCATCTCTTTGTACTTGTCTCTTTCTCTTCACTTCACACTTCTCAGTGAGTGATAGATTATATCTCACAAATAATGTCCATGAAATATTAGGATAAAAGACAAGTTAAAACAATATATAATTCACAAGACCTACTTAAACATTTCCATTCACCATCTCACGCTCCAATTTTACTACAAGCGTTCGGCAATGTTTCCAATCTGTCAAATTATATTCATCTGCATATATATATATATATAAACCCTTTTATAATAGTAAAAATGAGATAGATTGAAAACGCGATTTTCCATTAGTGTCACATTCAAAATCGTGTCATACGTTTCCAAACATTATATTCTACAAAAGCATTTATTTACAAAAGTGTGTACGTTCTTGGATTTCGTTTACATTGTTCTCTTTGTTTCAGGTGTGCGTTGAAAAGTTTCTAGTTTGTACATGTTCTTTTAACCCATCTCTCACTCATTCATCCACTCAGGCAGTATCATTTCTTTTCTTCATTTTTCTCTCACTCATCGCTTATTATATGACATATTTTGACATTCCATTATTTGTGCCTTGAAGCAGCTCCCAGACTTTTTACATTCCAACAGGGGAATCGTATGACCAAGTAATTAGACCAGTCAGTGCATTATACGCTTATCAATTCTGTCAACCTGACCACCTTTTAATAGCGACGCTGCCTGTTTACCCAAGACGGTCTCGCCAGATCGACATAAAGAAAGCCATATAGTCTGTCGGATTAAGCTGTCTGAGGAACGAGCGAAATCACAGGTGATAAATACGTAAAGCGATTGCCCTTGACCATTGCTGCGTAATTATTACAGAAAAGATAACAGAATAGACAATCTGGGCGGAAAGTATTACGCCAGGAAATGTGTTCACATATTTTTTTGTGAGTTGGCGGAAGAATTATGACATATTGAAAGAGGCCACGCGACGGAATTTTAAAATGTAATATTTCAAAACACGCGGGGGTGATTATGAAATAAAACATCTCAACCCAGATAGTTCTAGAGAGCTAACCATTGGTTGATTAAGAGAGCAGGAATATACATTGAATGTCATTGGAAAATTCTTCGGAAGCACAACCTGTGATTTGAACTGGAAACGGAAAATAAAATCTAGCAAAATCAGAAACACAGATCAGAGACTGCATCATGTCGTTAAATGAGGAAATTCCCAGAAGCCAGTGAGACATCAGACTTAGAATTCCATAATTATAAGTGACAGATCGAGTATTTGGGCAACTTTTGAACTTACAAGTAAACCTGCATAATTAAATACAAAGAGTGTAAACTTAAGGGACCAGGACGTTAAATATCAAAATTGGAAACCTAAGGAATTGGATCACCTGTCATAAGAGAAAATATTTCTAGACTGTTACGGAGTGTTTATATTCTGTAGTGAGTATTACAGCTACTCAGGCCAATGTCCATAGAGAGTTATAAAAATAAACCCCGCTCACAGAAAATCTTCACCAACAAATAATATCACCACCAAGGCCAGGTTGGACGATTCAAATATATATTTTAATATACGACAAGATGCTCCTTAAACCTCTTCAGGAAAGAAATACAATACATTGGCTAAATATGGAAATTCAGTCCTCAGCAAACTTCCATGTCGTCTGTCACTAAAACGCTGTCCTAGACAGGTTTCTCATAAAGTTTATTTACTCACGTTCACAATACTAAGAATTCCTTTCATACAAAAACCTAGCTTCATCACACGGAGGTGTATGGATGAACTAGTGGTCGAAACATGCAAGGAATCTGTAGTAAAGTAGTAGAGTAATTAGGAGCTCAACACACATGCGTCCACCTGCCTTGAAACACTAAACTAAAAAAAACCCAGCGACAGATCGCTGACATCAGCAGACGGCAAACTAGGCGTCTGCTACTCGGCCCAAAGGCAAAGACGTACCTTCTGTAACCCAGGGTCTTACTTACTTAGTCGTTCCCCTTCTACCGTGAGGTGTAGAGGTTTGGAAGAGAGAGCGCCAGACTATCATATCGGCTGTCTTCCTTCTGGCCTGGTTCCATTCTAGTCCTCTGTCCTTCAAAGATTGTCTAATGTTGTCCTCCCAGCGGATTCTGGGTCGTTCTGGGGGTCTAGATCCCTGGCTCTTTGTTTCCCATGCTTGTCGTGGTAGCCGATCTTCTCCCATTCTGCAGACATGGCCAAATCATCTTAGTTGGCACTGTTCTACTTGGGTGTGCAGGGGGTGGGATTTTAGGCCTTGACGTATCGTCTGATTGCGGACCATGTCTCTTGTTTCTTCAACCACCTTCCTCAGATACCTCATTTCTGAGGTTTGAATCTGGCTTTTGTAGGTTGTAGTCACAAATATGACTGCTTGTCGAACCGTTTTGATATCGACAAGCATGTTATGAATTTAACTCATAACATTACTCCCTCCCCAGTCAAATAATGGAAACGGAGTTTGCCTTATTTCCGTGTTGTGAGTATAACATCACTGGAGTGAAGAGAAGGCTTCATCAAATTTCACCGTTAGTATGAACTAGCATAGCACCCAGGTTTGTGCTCCAGGGTAGGCAAATAACCACTCAATGTCTGGACAGTAGCAAAGAATGCTAAAACCATTGACTATAAAGGACATAAATCATTTTAACAACAATGTGAGGTAGCTATCACCAAGCCATCTAACATAAGAAATACATGATTGTAGCGGTCCATGCAGTTTCATACCGCACACTGTCCAAAACAACACCTATCTATCCCGTCAGGTAACAGTAGTCAATAAATCTCATATTAATTAATAAAGATAACGCAATGCATTACAATTAATACAATAATGTAATAAAGACAATAGATGACATGAGGCAGACAAACAACTAATAAAATGAGTGACTGCGACATTTTTGTCAACTGATTAAAATTATGTGTGCCTCAAAATTATATGTCATCAATACAACATATTAATGGTAAGAGAAGCAAGGTAATCCTGTATCTAACACATTTGTGTGAGCAACAGACAAAACTATACCCTTGTGTTCTACAACTAGATAATGGTACGGCATATTAGCCAATTAATGTTGCAAAGTCTAGTGTTAGTGTGACATTGATTTGTGTCAAAGACTCAACAATCTCTGGTAAATTCAAATTAATCACCTCTTAATATTACACATAATAGTTAAAGTCAATGGTGCAATGTCATTCCACTAATTATTAAATGCTCATACATCGCTTTTAGAAGTATGTCGAAATACATTATTATCAATGTCCATGATTGTTCTCCATGTGATAGCATGTTAGAACGAAACCAACCGTTAACATCCAAAGCACTTTTAAAATCGAAAAATAGTCAGATAGGAAATTTTGTTGTTGCTTCCCATTGATACTGCGAGTTAGTCATCTCAGAGTTGTGTCCCTTAATCTTCCGAAGTTAGTTTTTCTATTTATTTTGACAATACATGTCTGTACGAAAATATCCATAAGTCAACGTAATGTGAGCATTTCATATTTTTTTAATGCATAAGCTGTTCAATGGTATACGAGCACTGTCATTACGGCGCAATCCATGTACTCAATGCGCTGAGTTGATCGAGATACGACACCATTGTGAGCACGTCAGAATTCATCATCATCATGTGGCATGTGCACCGATCCATAATGTATATAATGTTACATACTTTTTTCTTTCAAATTGTGAACATATAGATAAGTTTTCAGTATTAGGAACCTGCAGATTGTTATAGTAATCTCCAACATTATAGTTAATGATCAAATGTAGCATTGTCATACAAACACGTCATCATACACGCAATATTTCTTTGATCAGCACATTATGAAGTTATTTCATAGATTAGTTTGAATCATGTGGGTCAACTGTATTCGCAGAGTTGATAGGAGATATGGGATCTTTAATTCACCGTGACAACACATCAGCCAAGACATTTTGGCTTCCCTTAACGGCCTTTATGTCGTAATCATATAGTTGAAGTGCGAGTGAGGCTCTAGCGACCCTTTCGTAGCGGAATCTCCCTGTTTTGAGATATGACAATGTTTTCTGGTCTGTCTCCAAGGTGAATCGTGCTCCCATCAGGTAATGTTGGAGCTTGGTAAAACAGAACACGATAGCAAGCAGTTCCCTTTCCACAATGGGATACCACTGCTCTGTAGGTGATAATTTCCGGCTGACATATAGTGCTGGGTGCATGTAGTCTCCAAACTGCTGCATCAACGTTCCACTGATTCCTGTTGCAGAGGCGTCTTTTCTGAGGGTAAAAGGAAATCAAGCGTCAGGTATTCTCAAAATCGGTGATTTGGAGAAGCGAATTTTTAGTATATTTAAGGAGACATCGCACGCATGCGACAAGATAATTTTGTTTGGCGAGTCCTTTTTTACTAATGAGGGAAGAACTGAGTAATATCCGAAAAAAAAGGTAAGAACTTTCTATAGAAATTCACCAAGCCTAACAGACTGCGAACTTGTTTCTTAGTCCTAGGAATTTCAAGATTCAAGATTTTCGAGATAGTAGAATCCTCAGATTTTAGAAACCCACCTCCTACTTTATGACCAAGAAAAGAAATTTCAGTGAATCCTATTCTTGTCTTAGAAGGTCTAGCAGTAAGATTATGAAGACACAAAGTATTCAACAACGACTGAATTCCGAGAACGTGTTCCTCCAAGGATTGATGGAATAGACAAATATCAATATATGTAATTAAGTCATCCCGATCAGAGAAAAGTCTGCGCATCATGCGAAAAAAGGTAGAATGAGCGTTGACGAGATCGAATGACATAAAGTTAAACTGAAACAAACCTAGAGGTGTAGCGAAAGCCGTATAAGGTTAAGCTTTGTCTGATAATGGCACTTGCCAATAACCTTTTGGCAAGTCAAATTTAATAAAGAATGTGGCAGTCGCCAATCTATCCAGCAGAGACTCTAACAATGGTAATGGTTCCGCGTCTTGAATAGTGACAGCTTTTAAACGTCTGAAATCTATGCAGATCCTAATGGATTTATCTTTCTTCCTAATTAAGGCTATAGGAAAACTATATGGTGAATGCGATGGAGCAATAATATTTAATTTTATCATCCCCTATATTTCTTCCTGTACCTGTGATTACAAAGGAATAGGTATAAGATAAGCTTTCAGTTTGATAGGTCTGAAGTCTGTCAGCACGATACCATGGTGAATGATATCTGTTTGTCTAGGAACATCCGTGAGCACATCAGAAAAAAATTGTAGTAATAGAGAAATTTGCTTTTTCTGACGAGAAGCCAGAGCTGGAGCAATAGAGGTATCTTTCCAGCTCTCCGTATATAATAGAGGTAAATTGGGCAAAGATAAAAGTGGTTCAGTAACATCAGGCGTCAGACAATTCTTCTTGTATGGCTGCTAAAGAAGAGCGACGATCAATAGATTCGTCAATAGCTTCACAGACCGGTTTTAGATGTGGAGGACGAGAATGAAATTGCTGTAGAATGATGATATGAATGGTTTTTTTTTTTCTTTCCATTAATAGATAAAATATAGTCAACCTCTGACACTTATCAATAATAGTATAAGGTCCTCTCCATGACACAAGTAATATATTGTTTTTATTTCACAATAACACATAGACCACATCACCTGGCCATAGTTGGCGTAATTTTCTGTTTTGGTTTACAAACAATCTAGCCTTCAATGTTTCCTTTCCGACGCCTCTACTGCTATTTGGCATGCGTCGATATTTTTTTGTCCTCAAATTGACAACATACTGGTAAGAGTTTTGAACATCTTCATTCATGTCAGCTCCAACCAACTATTGTTTTAAAATGGACATAGGTCCTCTCGGATTAGCACCAAAGACTAACTCAAATGGCGCGATCATGTGTGTTCGTTGGGAATTTCTCGATAGGAAAATAAAATTGCGGGCAATAGCCTGTCCCAATCCTGTGGATATTTAGTAGTAACTTTACCCAACATCTGCTTCAAACTTCTGATGAGCCGCTCAATTTTACCATTTGATGCTTCATGATAGATCGAGCTAAGAGAACGATCAATATCGAACTCTTTCATCGTTTGTTTCATTACGTCCGAGACAAATTGAGTTCCCTGATCTGATAGAATGTTTTCTGGAAAACCCAATCTGTTGAAAATTAAAAATAGCGCATCTGCTACATCAACCATTGATATAGTCCTAAGAGGTATCGCTTCTGGCCAGCGGTTGCACATATCAATGCATGTCAGCACATATTTATGACCTCTAGCTGACGTGACCTTTAATAGAGCAATAAGGTCAATAGCCATCTTTGCGAAGGGATGCAAAGAAATATCAGATGCCTGGAAGGCACATTATGCTTAGGCCTTTTTTTGCACCCCTTGGCAAACTCTGCATATGCAACAAAAAGCTTTTACATCTTTTGTTACACCAGGCCCAAAAAATTGCGACAAAACCCTCTGTTTTGTTCTAGCAATACCTAAATGACCTGCACAATTATTACCATGAGCATGTCGTAAAACGAATGGGCGAAAACAAACTGGTACCATAATCTATTTTTTTACAGATGCAGAATCTTGGAAATTTCTAATTAAAATTCCATTCTTTAAAGTGTACTAATGAATAGCATTATCATCAATCATTGCATCATATGATTTTGCAACATGAAAAACTGTCTTTAAGGAATCATCATCCCTCTGTCTCTGAATAAAGGAATCTTTATCAATAAGTCCCACCTGTAGATTATCACCATATTCCTCCTCCACCTCATCATTATTCTCCTTCACCTCATCATTATTCTCTTCATCAGTCACCAACTCCTCAGTTTCACTCTCATCATTCATCACCTCGTCTACCACATTATCACTTTGGTTGTGTTGATCTAATTCAGCACGAGCCTGAGCTTTGGTCGTGACAGCATTTGCACTGATAAGATGATGTTGTTCCCATTTTTCATTATCTTTCTTAGTGCATTCGCAAATACCAGGAATATTCCTCAAGGTTATTCCGGTAATAGGTCTATGCAACAGACACACGAGAGTTCTCCCTGTAAAGTATGGGGTATCCAAAAATACTTCCGCAGTTGGATAGTATTCCACTATGCCACCAAATGTAATGCATGTCACCTCCCTACCTGTGTAATCTGACTAATCTACCAATGACCTGCGCACTCCAATCGTTGTGCATCCCGTGTCCCTGAGAAGTGACAAAAGTTGATTGTTCAAAAAAAGCCTATTAAATACTAGTGAACCTGTTCCATCACATGAGGACATGACTGGTAAAGGATACGTAGCTGAAACAAAGAATTGCATTGAGAACAATTAATACTGTTAGACAAATCCACACTACATGCATTTGCTTGAGATAGACTATTATTATTCTGAATTAGATTATTGTCACTAATATGTACGGCAGCATTTGAACGTTCAAAGTTCCTTCACTGTCTAAAATTATTGTTCTGTTGAGAACCTCTGTTATTAAAAGAATTGTCATTATTCCTGCAAAATGACCTTCATCCTCTGCCTGATCTGGAATTATATCCTCCTCTGTTCTGAAAATCATTAGGACTGAATGATGATTGTTGATGAAAATATCCAACATCTTTGTTAGAGTTATCATTTCTCTGAGGCTGTTGTGATTTTTTTTGTTAAAATGGTATCTGTCTCTGTTAGTGCCATAGTTATGATCTCAGTTCACTCGATAGTTCCTGTCCATACTGTACTGTTTGATCTCTGCCTAGGTGAATTACAGTCCTAGCAGATGCCACTGGCAAGGAATCCCTAATGTTATTTTTACCAAGGTTCCTACTCGGATGTGCAATCTAATATTTGCACCCGAAATTTTTCATAATGGATAATGCTTCAGGTTTCCTCTCCTTCTTATGACAAAAAGTCGCCACTGATTGAAGACAACCACTTGTCTCTAAGAATCAAATCAGACAACCCCTCAAATGTTTTTTTTCGATGTTGGACAAATTAACCGATCTAGAAAAGTACTGCTGAATAGATGAGATAAATTCAGTAAAATCTTCTGCTGAATCTGGCAATAATGATTTAAACTTTAGCCTATAACCATTCTCATCCAATTGATGCTTCTTCAGCAACAAAGCCTTCACAGCTTCATAGTCATTTCGAGTCTGATCATCCATAGTACAGACTGCAGTAAGTGCCTCACCCACCAACAAATTCATGAGCCTACTAGATCATGTAGCTCTATCAATTTTAAACTCTTGGCAATATGTCTCATATCTATTTAAGAAACATGAAATATCGTCAATATTTGAGTTACATTTGGCAAATAAAGCTTAAAAGTGGAAGCATGGTCTTTTTTGTTATCTTCCCCATTCATAGGATTAACCTGTTGTTGTTGAAGTCGTAATTTATCTTACTCAGATTCTGCCATTCTAAGCTATTGTTGTGCTTTTATTTCAGCCTGAGCATAGGCCAATTTTCTTTTCTTCAAGAGCCATTTAATCTTGTCTCCTCTTTTCAGCCGATTGTATTTCTTCTACTCTCCTTTTCTCAGCCAATTGTTCATCTCTCCTTCCTTTTTCAAAATGTCTTTGATCTCTGGCCACATCTCTCAGTAGATGCATATGTTTTCAAAATCTCATCTTCTTTACCAAATTCTTTTCCAATGTTTACAAAGTATTCCAAGGTAGCCATAATTTACAATTATTGTGCTTTCCAATAGCTAAACAATAATGCAAATAATATATAATGAATATGTGAGCAATATCGGCAATAATTATTTCACCACCTCAAAATCACCCAACTGCATGTAATAATAGATGTTATACTAGGAGTAATAACAGAAAAAAAGATAGAAATAAAACTCCGCCAATGCCGGTCCCGAGCCCGGATGAAAAAGGAGGAGGGCGGCCTGCATGGAGGCCGTAAGGAGGCAGCCCCTCCACCATGCAAAGGCACAACAGGCCAATCACCTGTTTGCTTTAAATCACGATTACTAGCAACACAAGAGAGAAAACTGGACTGATTCTAAAGGCGACGAACTGGAACGGACTACGGACTACGACTTATGGAACGTGGAACACAAGAAGTATAAATGGGAAGGAAGAGGAGCTGGTGGAAGAGATGAGGAAAGCAAACTAGAAATCTTGGCTATAACGGAAACAAAGAAAAAAGGACAAGGAGTCATGGATCTCGATGGCAACACGCTGCTCTACAGTGGTGTATCCATGTCTGAAAGAGCTAAAGGGGGCGTGGGTTGCATTGTGGCCCAAAATCAAAAAGATAGTATCAAGGGATGGAACTTTGTCTCGGAGCGCATTATGGTTGTTAAACTAAAAGAAGGAGAAACCATAGTCAACCTGGTCATAGTGTATGGGCCAAATGAGGATGAGAGAGCAGAGGTCAAGGAGGAATTCTTCGAGCTGCTTCAAAGGACAGTGGATGACTGCCTAGATGAAGTTATCATTCTCGGAGATTTTAATGCCAGAGTTGGAAATGACCATGCTAGATGGGGTGGAGTTATCGGAAGATATGGAGAAGATACTCTCAATGACAATGGAAAGCGACTCCTTAGATTCTGCAGTGAGCAGAATCTGATCATTATAAACACAAAGTTCCCCCATAAGCGCATACATGCATACACTAGATGTGAACCAACAAAGAATGAGAAGTCAGTGATCGACTATGCCATTGTTCGGAGAAGCTTATTCAAATATGTCCGAGATGCTAGAGTCTGGAGGGGGCCAGAGATTGGAAGTGATCACTACCTGCTAACAATCAAAAGAACAACTGAAAGAGTTGCTCAGCCTAGGAACTGCCCAACATCACGCAAGAAACCAAGTAAACGAGCAGGAGAAATGAGCATTAGGACCTACAAGCTGAGAGAGCCAGAAATTAAGACCAGATATCAGGGGCTTATTGCTGCAGCGGTGAGCAACACAGAAGAACGACCTGATGACTTGGAAACCCTCTGGATTAAATTCAAGGATATCATAAAGACAGCTGCTGCAGAAGCATGCGGTGAAATCCGACTTGGGAACAAGAGAAAGAGGACACCTTGGTGGACAGAGGAAGTCAAACAGAAAATAAGAGAGAAGAAAATGGCATGGAAACAATACTTAGGAGCTAAAAACACAACAGGACAAATGGATAAATATAGAGAATATGTGACACTCAGAACAGAAGCAAAGAACAAAGTGCTAGCAGCAAAACAGAAGTCCTGGGAAGAATTTGGAGAAAAGCTAGAAAAAGATGCACAAGAAAACCAGAAATTGTTCTATAAAACCCTAAAGAACATGAGGAAGGAAAAACAATGCCCTCTCAAATTTATAAAGGACAAGCAAGGCAAATTGCTTACTGCCCCGAAGGAAGTAATGGGAAGATGGAAAGAATATTTCTCAGAACTCCTGGATGGTGAGCATGGTGAAGCATCTGAAATGATAAACACTAGCACAGAAGAGAAAACCAATGATGGTGAAGATGACATAAAAATGGAAGAACTGAAGGCAGCACTGGAGAAAATCAAGATGGGCAAAGCAGCAGGGCATGATGGTATAACACCAGAAATGGTTAAGTTCTTGGGAGCATCAGGCGACCTATTACTCTTAAGGGTTTTACAGGCAGCGTGGTAAAACAAGACCATACCAAAGGATTGGGTGATTGCCATCATAACACCAATTTTCAAAAAGGGTGACAATCGACAGTGTGGAAACTATAGAGGCATATCCTTCTCAGTGTCCCTGGTAAAATCTACGCTAGAATTCTAGAGCATAGACTCCGACGCCTAGCTGAGCCACAGTTGGATGAGGTCCAGTGCGGATTTCGAGCAAACCGAAGTACTCAAGACCTAATCTTCACACTCAGACAGCTGAGTGAAAAGGCCCTTGAGTATAAGAGTGAGATGCATCTTTGTTTCATAGATCTGGAAAAGGCGTTTGACAGGGTCCCCTGGAGCAAACTTTGGGACTGTTTGGCAAGGAAGAATATTCCAGCACCTCTGATTCATGCTATACAGAGCTTCTACACGTCTTGTAGAAATTATGTGAGGACAGCAAACCATAAGTCGGAAGAGTTCAGGACCACCACTGGTGTAAGACAAGGTGATATCCTATCACCTTACCTCTTCATACTCCTTATGGACGATGTCATCAAGGCATGTAAGGAGAGAACAAGAAAGTATTCAGTGGGGTACTGGAAGATGAGACAGGTCTATATTTCGGAGCTGGCATTTGCTGATGATGTTGCCCTGATTGCTAAATCAGAGGCGCATCTCCAATCCAACCTGCAAGTCTGGAAGGAAGAGCTGGAGAAGAGAGGGATGGTCATAAGCAGCTCTAAAACAAAATCCATGGTGATATCACGAGAAGAAAGAAAACATCAGATTAAGCTGGGAGAACAGGTCCTGGAGCAGGTCGACCACTTTAAATACCTCGGAGCTATTATAGACCGAAAGGGAGGCATCAAAGAAGAGTTGGCCACTCGAAAAGCAGCAGCTGGGAGACTTTTTCAGGCCATAAATCGAGGATTCCTCAGCAAGAGAGAGGTTGGTAAGAAAACGAAGATGGCTGTATACCGCTCCACCTATGTCCCAGTCTTGACATACGGAAGCGAGTCATGGGCAATGACTACAATCCATAAAAGCCAGATCCAAACCTCAGAAATGAGGTATCTGAGGAAGGTGGTTGAAGTAACAAGAAGAGACATGGTACGCAACCAGACGATACGTCAAGGCCTTAAATCCTACCCCCTGCAGACCCAAGTAGAACAGTCCCAATTAAGATGGTTTGGCCATGTCTGCAGAATGGGAGAAGATCGGATACCACGACAAGCATGGGAAACAAAGAGCCAAGGATCCAGACCCCGAGGACGACCCAGAGTCCGCTGGGAGGACAACATTAGACAATCTTTGACGGATCGAGGACTAGAATGGAACCAGGCCAGGAGGAAGACAGCCGATATGATAGTCTGGCGCCCTCTCTTCCAAACCTCTACACCTCACGGTAGAAGGGGAACGACTAAGTAAGTAAGTAAGTAAGTAAGTACGATAGAAATAAGATGACTGAATACAGTGACAAGAGCTAAAACATGATAATACTAATGAAGAAATAATGCAGAAATATAGAACTCTTAGAACAAATGAAAAAAAATAGCTCTATCTCACATATGACAAGACAAGCACGAAATTACAACATATATGACATCTAATAAATGAAGGATAGCAAGGTAAGGTCAACAATAGCACAAACAATAATTGAGAACAACTGAATAAAAAATTGCAATTAACTTAACCACAAATACAAACTTGCCAATAAACAAAACTGCACAACTAAAAAACAGTGGTAATGATAATCTAAAAAGCAGCAGATAACTCACAGCTTTGTAATGCCAGCTCCGCTATTTGAGACAATCATAAATCAAATACTTCAGAACAACCATGAATTTCTCGACCATACAAACGAGGTATTGAAAACATTCATAGTTCCCTTCCACCCTCCCACACTTAACACAGAAACATATATATATATATATATATATATATATATATATATATATATATATATATATATATATATATATATATATATATATATATATATATATATATATATATATATATATATATATATACAGAAATACATATAACATGCAAAAAATGAACCCTGTCAAACTAGATTTATCAAGTCTCACGCTGCATGTATCAATAAATATGCTCATCTGCTAAGAAAAAAGAAAACTCCTCCTGGCAGCAATTTCTGCGTCAGGAAACAAATGATTCAGGAGCAGTGCAGCGAACAAGGTTAGACTTAGACTTTCACAATTCCTCACGACCAAGTAGGAACGCCACTTTGTACATTGACACTTGACAAATTTCTTTGATAGATACTTGAATACACGCCATCATCGGGCAGAAAACTTGAGTGTTTGTGCGTGTGTGATAGCTGAGTGTGTGCTCTTGCAGTAGTGGTTTCGGTAGCAACCGATGTTACACGGTGAGATTGCCAGCCTCATGCACAACACCTTACTAGTCGCATTGGATGACACGCATGAGTGTGTGCGTGTGTGATAGTTGAGGGTGTCAGGTTGCGTGGAAGGACTGTTTGGCAGGTGAGAGTATGATTATTTAACTACTATGATTTTAACTATTCGTTGCTTTGTTTGCTTCTTCAGATTAGCAGTCGGGCACTGTTGGGTGTTTAGTTTTGTTTGGTTTTGTTCGCTTTGTTACTTGTTTAATGTTTGCTTCAGTGTGCTCTTAGTCACTGAATGGGTTGTAAAAATAAATACAGCCCCTGCCTTTAGAATCAAGAGTTTTATTGTTGTTCGGGTCGATGCGAGTGTGAAAAGAGAGTGATCACATATCACAATATAATCATCATCGTCATCTCGCCCACCCCACCACAGATCCTTAGCCGCAGACTGTCAAAGCAGTCAGTGGCCATCACGCATGGTGGCATGGTGTAGAGCAGCAACATACTTCTTCCACTTTGGTCGGCTGCCATCCTTCGTATAGTGCCCCAGCTCTGGTTCATTCTTTGCATCTTTGCCTTCACAGTTCTTGACCAGGTTGTTTTTGCTCGGCCTCTATTTCTCTTTCCTTCGGGAGTCCATAGTAGTTTTGATTAAAATTCATAACAGGATTGTGTTTGATAGCTTAGCTCAGCGTGTCTCTGTGTTTTTTGTTTTTTTTTTACATGGGTCACTGGAAAAGACGTGTGAGCTTGATTAAGCCGTCATGCTTGGCGGGGTCTCGTGAGACAGGTTACTGGTGGGAGAGAAGGGGCTAGAGAGTTTTGGTGTTTTTCATGCAGAGTGGACGTATTGTGTTTGAGCTCCTGAGATATTTATGATTGTGTGCTTGATTCATATATGATACCAATTTCTGTACTTCAAGATTTTTTGTGAGGGGTACTAGATATCTACGTGCGCAAGAAAGTATATATTTCTTGGACTGAGTAAATAAATATGTGGAAAACTGTCGGGGACAGTGTTACTAGCGACTGCCGCTACAGATCTTGACATGACGATACATATTATGCCTTTTCCATCTCTTAGAAGAGATGGAAAAGCGTCTGGACCTGATGGCATTCCAGCAGAGGCCATCAAAGCAGATATCGACAAGGCTACAGAGATGTTATATAAATTTCTTGGAAAAGTCTGTGAAAAGGAAGAGATAGCAGCAGAATGGAAGGAAGGATATCTGATTAAGTTGCCTAAGAAGGGAAATTTACAAGAGTGCACAAATTGTAGAGGAATAATGTTACTATCAGTGCCAGGAAAAGTATTAAACAGGATTATCCTCAAGAAATTAAAAGAGTCCATAGACAAGAAACTAAGAGATGAACAACCAGGTTTTCGACAAAACAGATCCGGAAATACCAGATAGCCACTTTGAGAATAATACTTGAACAAATTCTGGAATAGAACTCACCACTATACATCGGATTTGTGGACTACGAAAAGGCATTTGACAGTGTGAACAGAGAATCGTTTTGGAAATTGATGAGGCGTTATGGAATTTCCCTGAAGATTATTAATTTAATAAAGAATACATATGAAGACATGCCATGCAGAGTTCTTCATGAAGGACAGCTTACATAACCGTTAGGGATAAGAACAGGAGTGCGACAGGGATGCCTCTTGTCTCCATTTCTTTTCTTACTAGCAATAGACTGGGTTATGAGAACATCGACAATACACAACAGAAATGGAATCCAGTGGATTCTGACTAAGCAGTTGGATGATCTGGATTTTGCTGATGACTTGGCTCTTCTGTCCCATAATCGTAATCAGATGCTGGACAAATTGAAAACACTCGATGAGAGGTCACAGCAATTGGGTCTGAAAATACACAGGAAAAAGACAAAGATAATGAGAATAAATGCAGGTAATGATAACAGGGTTGAACTTGAAGAAGCACCAATAAGAGATGTAGAATCGTACACATATCTTGGTAGCAAAATAGACAAAGTTGGAGTGACAGACAGTGATATCAAAATAAGAATACAAAAAGCAAGAGGAGCTTTCATTGCATTGGGGAAATATATGGAGATCAAGAGAAATCGGATCCAACACGAAAATAAGAATCTTCAACACAAATGTGAGGTCAGTCCTATTGTATGGCTCTGAGACATGGAGAACAACAAAGACAACAACTAGAAAGCTACAGACTTTCATAAATGGGTGCTTGCGTAGAATAGAGGGATTAAAATGGTATGACAAGGTTACCAACGTGGAACTGATGACAAGAACTAGACAAGTGCCAGTGGAACAAGAGATGAGAAGACGACGATGGCGACGGATAGGACGCACACCGAGGAAACCTGTTGATGGCATTACAAGGCAGTCCTTGTTCTGGAATCCCCAGGGCAAGAGAGGCAGAGGTAGACCAAGAAGCACATGGAGAAGGTAGCTGGAAACAGAGGTGAAAATGATGAGGAGAACGTGGAAAGAACTTGAGATGATGGCACGTTACAGGAGGACTTGGCATGTCTTTGTTGAAAGCCTATGCTCCTTTGGGGGTTATGATATGACATATTATGCGATACGCTAAAATGGCTTCCAAGTTGATACTTATGGAGCTGTGTTTATGTTAATAAACGTTTGTTTAACTGTCCACTCGCTCTTGGTGGTGATGTTAAGTATTTAGAGTTGGTTAGTTGTGTTCGGGGTCTACCATTTCTACCCTTAGGTAATATTGGGGAGAGTAGCAAGACATCTACTCCAACTGTAAGAAAAAATATAAAGACCCGCAACAATAGTACACCTGTTCTTGTAATGGCATCGGGGTCCCTTCTGAGGACGTGGACAGCCCAACTCCAAAGTCTGCTAGCTATGTTGGTGTGCATGCCCTCTTAGTTACTCCGAATAAGTAGGTCTTGATTGGTGATAGTATTCCGCCAAAATATTCGGAGAAATTTTCTTAGTCAATTGTGTGGAAGGAGTACAGTTTCGACAATTCCTTCTCCGTTACTCTCCAGCATTCCACACCACAGAGAAGCACAGAAAGTACACAGTTCTCATATAATCTTAGTATGGTGTTTATGTTGTATTGGGAAGACTTCCAGATGTTGTTGAGACTAGCAAAGACTGTTCTCGCTTTATTCATTATGTTGTTGATGTCTTTGCTTGTTCCGCCGTCTGTTGTTACTATGCATTCTAGGTATGTAATGTCCCTGTCTGTTCTAGCTTCTGGTTCCTTATTGTTATTGGCTCAGGGTTGCCCACATTGAGTAACACTATAATCTACCTCGCATGTCGTAAAAAGTTAATAAGGAGGGTTGGTCAAGGACCTGCTGCCTTGTCCTGGAGACATTTTATGCTACATAAACTTCAGACAAAATAATAATAAAAATGAAAGATGCCAGTTAAAGTTCCCTTGTATCGATATGAAACCCAGAGAACAATTCAAGTCAGAACATGTGCCGGCGAGGAACTGAAGGGTTACAACTGTATGACAAGATCACCCACGCGAAATAAACATAACTGGAACAAGTTTGACATAAATAACACATGCATTGTATCGGACAATCAGGGATCAAAGCTTACGATTGCATTGCAAGGCAGTCCTTGAACTTGAATCATTAGCCCAATGAAAAAAATGGAGATAAAAGAATTCAGGGAGAAGGGTACTAATGACACAGTTAAATGGAACGAAGTAGAAATACACAGATCTGAAAATTATTATACACGATAGGAGCCGCGCTAGCGTAGTGGTTACAACACCGCTCTGGCGACCGGGTGATTCAGGATCAAACCCGGGCGACGGCATTTGAGGATTTTTCGTCGACCGGGAATTGGACTGGATTAACTCGAGACCTGGCGAGGACATCTGAAGGAGTGTCGTCGACCAGGGATTGGCGGCTCCTGAGTCGACCCAGCTGTAATGGGTACCTCCGAAATCGGAGAGTATTTGCCTGAATGGCGAGGGACACCTGTCTCTGTACAAGAAAAAAGGGATACTCACGTAAAATCAATGTCAGGTTAGACATTAGTAATAACCTGAGATTTCGCCTCGAGTATTAGCGGGCGTACGCAAAAAAAAAAAAAAATTATAAACGATAAGAGTGTCTGTTGTAAACTGATTAAAGGTCAGAGTTAATTGGGATAAAGAAGATATAGATAGATCTCAAAATTAGTGCATACAATGAGAAGGTCTGATGTAAACTGATTAAAGGTCAGAGTTTATTGGGATAAAGACGATGTAGATAGAATTATTGTATACATAGAGAAGGTCTGATGTAAACTGATTAAAGGTTAATAACTCACAGGGAACTGTGAGGACAATAATTTGAATTGCTTCTTTCCCCTTCATAATCTTCATTAATTCTCTCTTTTTTTTAAAACTTTGCGTAGTAGTTTTTAGTAAAGTTCTTCTTTTTCTCACACTTTTCATCTTTTTCTCACACTTTTCATCTTTTTCATTCTGTCTTTGCTCTTGCTAAAAGACGTCATTTTTGTCAATCTATTACTGCCCATGTTTAAAACACAAAGTTGTCTATGTATGTCTATCATTGTTCATGTTACCAACAAAGTTGTAGAATTCTGTCTTCCATTACTCATGTTAAAAACTCTTCTATTTCTGCATACTTTTACTCAAAAACTCTTCCAGTTCGGTCTACCTTCTCATGTTAAAACTCTTCTATGTCTGTCTGTGGCCTAATGGATATGAACGCAGTTTCATATTCCAGATATACCAGGTTCGAAACCTGCTGCAGGCGGTTTGGTAGCAGATCGCTTTGTATGGATTTTTAACAATGGTATAAACACCGTACCGTTCAGATAGCAATGGCAAACTACTGAATGAAAAAAAATGCCTAGAAAAATTACAAACAGCCAATAAAAGCTGGGGTTGATTGCCACGTCCTGTAAAGGATAAGCAACTAACTTTTTATGTCTGTCTACTTTTACTCATGTTAAACACTGTTCCAGTTCGGTCTATTTTAACTAATGTTAAAAACTCTTCTGTCTGTCTTCCTTTTCTCATGTTACAAAGTTATATTTCTGTCTACCGTTTCTCACGTTAAAAACTCTTATATTTCTGTCTGCCTTTACCCATATTAAAAACACGACCTAACAACTTTTAACTTGCAGTCTTGTATTCTACGCACATCAGTCTCAATCACCAGCCCCCGCCTTCTCTTCAAACGTTAACCTTTCCGCGAGCAGAGTACGTCATAAAATAAGTCCTTTCAAATTCTGTAATTGAACACATCGACATATTTATAATTCACAAGATCTATTCGAATATTTCCACTCATTATTGTACCAGGCAAATTCGTCACATAAATGTGTTACTGTTGTAAACTGTTATAAATAATGAAGATTGCGGGACAAAATCACGCGGTACAAAGCGGCCCCCTGCTGACAACTTAGCAACACAGATTCGGAAAGTTAGACTGCGTGCCAAAGGACTGACCCTACGTAAAATAGTCGGGACACACAATGAAAAAAGCGTGTTGCTCCAACTGTATACAGAATAAAAGAAGAAATCAATCTATATTCTTTTCTCTCTCCACTTGAACTTGTGTTCATTAATTGACGATTGAATGGAAGAAAAAAAACACACACACAAATAGTAATACGTCTTACAAGAAAAAAGGACAAGAAAAACCTACGTTGCGGCCACAAGGCCTTCCCCAGGGACAGACAAACAAGAGACAGGAGGGAAAGAAAATGAGAATTAAGTAGAGAACATGAAACTATAAAAAGAAGAGAAAAAAATACTCCCTTATGTCAAGTCACATGCAGCAAGATGGCTGCCACTAAACCGGAAAGCGGAAGTCGATAGTACATAAAAACAAAAAACAAAAAGAAATAATGAAAACAAGGACTGGAAAACAGTGAGGAAAACCAAAAAAATAAAATAAAATAAAATAAATAAATAAATAATAAATAAACAAATAAATAAAAATAAATAAATAATATATATATATATATATATATATATATATATATATATATATATATATATATATATATAAAAAAATTATATATATATATATATATATATATATATATATATATATAATATATAATAAATAGAAAATATAAAAAAATAATTAAAAATAAAAATAAATAAATAAATAAAAATAATAATAATAATAAATAAAAAGTAAAAGATAAATAATTAAATAAATAAAATATTTAAAATATTAAAATTATATTAATTCCTCTGATGACGGGTGTTCTGCGAATCATTTGGTCTGGAATTATTTTGATTCCCCGTATGACGTTTGTTCTGCGAATCACTTGGTCTGTGTTATGAGTTAAATTCATAACATGTATGTCGATATCAAAACGGTTCGACGAGTAGTCATATTTGTTTATGACCGGTGACCCTGGATTACAGGAAGTAAGTCATTGCCTTTGGGCCGAGTAGCAGACGCCTAGGTTGTCGTCTGCTGATGTCAGCGATCTGTCGCTTGGTTTTTCTGTGCGTGTTTCAAGGCAGGTAGACGCTGAGCTCATAATTACTCTACCACTTCACTACAGATTCCGTGCATGTTTCGACCACTAGTTCATCCATACACCTCCGTGTGATGAAGCTAGGTTATTATATGAAAGGAATTCTTAGTATTTTGAACGTGGATAAATAAACTTTTCGAGAAACCTGTCTAGGACAGCGTTTTAGTGACAGACGACATTGAACTTTACTGAGGACTCCAGTTCCATATTTAGCCAATGTATTGTATGGCTTTACTGAAAATATTTGAGGAGCATCGTTTCGTATATTAAAATGTATATTTGAATCGTCCAACCTGGCTTTGGTGGTGATATTATTTTTTGGTAAAGATTGGTTGTGTGCTGGGTCCATTTTCATACCTCTCTATGGACATCGGCTTGAGTAGCTGTAATACTCACTACTTAATATAAACACCCCGTAACAGCTAAAAATGGAGGCAAAGGGTCGGGATCTGAGCTACAAATAAACGTGAGCCTAAAGCTAGAGATCCTGAAATATTTCAAGTCATTGGACTCCAGTTTTTGAAAAATCTCAATTTTCAACATGGCGCCGGATGTCGTCTGCTAACCTATGGTAGTTGATGTTGTTTTTAGTGCTTCTGTTTCAGTTTGAAATTTATTTTAAGAGTTTTCCAGTGGCCAGTAAAATATGGATGCCTATTCCATTCTATAATTGTGTTTATAAAACTTCCAATCTTTAGCTATTAATGGTCATCAGTGGGTCAATTTTTGAGGTTGGGTACGTCGTCCTGATGTTTTGATTTTTGTTTTGTGACTAGGACTCCTTTGGGTGTGACAAGTTAAACTTCCGAAGCAAGTTGTTGTTCCGATATATATATATATATATATATATATATATATATATATATATATATACATATATATATATATATATATATATATATATATATATATATATATATATATATATATATATATATATATATATATATATATATAAATATAAATATAAATAAAAAATATAAAATAAAATTTAAAAAAATAAATAAATAAATAGATAAAAATAATAATAATAATAAATAAAAAGTAAAAGATAAATAAATAAAATATTTAAAATATTAAAATACATAAAGTCAAGGAAAAGCCGAAAAAAATGGATAATCGCAACAAGATAGAAAGTCATAATACAGCTGGGACTAGATAGAAAAGGACGCCTAAGACAAAAGAATGTTGGGTATTCAAACCGTGTGGTTTAAGGCAACCCATAAGATGGATGAGGCGTTGTTCCTGGCAAAACCGACTGTTGGCGTCCGAGGAACAGGATCTGATGGCTGTCACCTGGATGTCAGTGGCACCGTGGTGGTCAGGGCCATTGAAGTGGATGGCCACAGGAGTGGATTTCAATTGAGAGATGTCGTAGAGGTGTCTGCAGAATCGGTCGCCCAGTCGAGTGCCCTTTTGGCCGATGTAAGTAATGTTGCAACGTTTGCATATAATAGCATAAATGACGCTGCGTGACTCACATGTGAAACCATGGGTGATGGTGAACTTACCATTAGGGAATGAGACTGAACGTGTTTCGATTACATACTGACATGTCTTACATCGTGTTCGGTTACATGGCTTGACGGGCTGTAATGTTAGGTCGGGAATATTTACATGTTAGCAAAAGCACGACATGACAAACTCACTTCTAACGAGATAAAACTTTCATCAGGAAAGATTATTTTAATTGGAGGACAATCACTATTTCCGTTATTTAACATTTCTATTGAATTTAATATGAGCGTTGATTGGATGTTTCACATTTTAAACTATCAAAATTTAAAGGAATCTCGACCGACATGTTCCAGACCTACCGTACAAAAAAGTTGAGCAGAACAAATCAAACACATTTTATAAGACTACAGCTGTGAAAGAATCACAGAACTTGATGCCGTACTACACAAAATTTTGAACAGAATCAGAGGACTGTTCTTTTAAGTTTGTTATATGTTATGTTCAAACAAAACAATCCTAGTTGATTCAGTTATTATACGCATGAAAGTAAAAGTATAAGCAAGACTATTTTTATATTTTAACATATATATCTAAACATTTATTTACATTTATGGAGCAAATACCTATACAGGGAACTTCGCTGGTTTTACACCAGCTGGGTGCTGGAACGGGCTAAAACCATTGCTTCAGTGCTCACAAAAGGCGACGGATCAGATATAAGTTAACTATTGTTCAGCCTAATGCAACATTGTTCTTGACTTCTGAAAATATCTTGTGAACATTCTCTTGTGATAGAAGCGTCATTACCCTTCTATCAACAACTCTGCCAAGAGACATCTTGCGCGAACGTAGACACATTTGAAGACCTATTTTAGATACTCTTGAGCTTTGGCCACAGTTGGAACACAACGGCAAAGCAGGGGAGGCATTTCGTGACAAGACCCATATAATTTACTCTGTCATTTGATTTGAAATTTCTTATTTTTGTGTTGGATTTAATTTCTTCTGACTTTTTGTGTAGTACGTCATCAAGATCTGTGATATATATATATATATATATATATATATATATATATATATATATATATATATATATATATATATATATATATATATATATATATATATATATCGGAACAACAACTTGCTTCGGAAGTTTAACTTGTCACACCCAAAGGAGTCCTAGTCACAAAACAAAAATCAAAACATCATGACGACGTACCCAACCTCAAAAATTGACCCACTGATGACCATTAATAGCTAAAGATTGGGAGTTTTATAAACACAATTATAGAATGGAATAGGCATCCATATTTTACTGGCCACTGGAAAACTCTTAAAATAAATTTTAAACTGAAACAGAAGCACTAAAAACAGCAGTAGCTACCATTGTAGAGAACTAATATTCAGCGAGAGACAAGATAATCATTCGTTTGTTTGTGTGTGGGGAGGACATATAAACAATACAAAATATCCTCCAGAACGGTTCTCTCCATGAGATGAACTGAGTGGCAGGATGGTATTCAGCTACGGGAGAAAATGTATTGTGAAAATATAAGCCTGAGACAGACCACGAACTTTTTAACAGAGATAACAAGGCATAAGCAAGTTCTACGTGGTATGTCTGCCCTAGATTGTCGTGTCTATATCGTTTGCTTCTTGTTCTCAAGATTTACATATTCTTGAAATAAACACCATCAACAATTTGGAGGTAGGACAGAGATGTATTTTCTGTTTCGATTTGTAACAATGTGTCACCCAACATCTGGTATTTCAAATTTAGTACTTATTGGTTTACTTGGCGTCAGACAGTTTGAAGACGAATCCTCCTATTTACATTCGTCCTACTTCTAGCAAGCATTATATTGTCCAGCTTTTTAGTGATGATTAAATGTAAAACCTCAATAGTTCAATATTTAATTTCAATAATGTCAAAACAATGTTTTTCAGTGGCATAGTTTAGTTTTACTTTCAGTTTCATAATCTTGTTTAACTTTCCAGGAGCTTTCTAAATTTTTTGAACTTTTCAACAACGCAAAATCTCTTTCCTAAATGGTGTGACTGTCCCGTATTTTTAATGCTTATAGCGTTTGGTTCTTGTTCGAAAAATAATCATTCTTAGAAAAACATTAACAAAATACAAAGGACGTGAAGAACTGTATTTTCAGTTTGGATTTTATAACCTCTGGCCACACAACAACGTTTTTACTTTCAGATTTGGTACGGATAACATCCTTGCGAACATATGGCGTCTTGCAGCATTTACATTGTAAAAATTCTCAAACTGAATATATCAGGGATTCTTAACTCTTATGAACGTATACCTCCCATGCGAGTGAACTTAATGTTCACATATCTCGACCTTTCCAAAATTAATCATTGAAACAATGAAGACATACTTAAAATTTTACTACAAGGATTTTATTTCCAGCTAATTCCTCACATATGTGGATCAATGAAATATGGCGCTGAGAGGTGTTTAATTTCATCCAAGCATATTGACGTCAAGTGAGCAAGAATAAAGAGAGAGTTATCGTCGATGGTACATTAATCAATACCCTTTAGGTCCTAAGGGAGCATATGCCTTCCACAAACATATGCAAAGTCTTCCTGTCACGTGCCATCCGCTCAAGTTCTTTCCATGTTTTCCTCATCATTTTCACCTCTGTATCCAGTTCTCTTCTCCATGTGTTTTTTGGTCTACCTCTGCCTCTCTTTCCCTGTGGATTCCAGAACAAGGACTGCCTTATAATGCTATCAACAGGTCTCCTCAATGTGTGTCTGTTGCGTGATAAATTCTCGCAACATCGTTTTATTTCAATATCTGTTTTATAACGCAAGGGCAACAACTGCTTGAAATCTATAGTCACTTTTCTCGGTAAGCATTTGTCTTCTCGCGTTAGTATCGAATGCAGTTAACTTTTGAGCTGTGGTCATTTTTGCGCTGGACTGCGCATGACTTGTCTTGTTGTTTGGTCGATCGGTTTCCGCCCACCACTAGTGGGAGTGAGCGATTTGGAATGGCGAAAGAGATGCCTCGTTGAAGAGGGGATCTCCGCTATTTTTGTTCTGTCAGGGATGTGTAGTCCTCTTATGGATATTTCGTTTATTCGGGATAATACCTCTAGTGTATTTGCACATGCCGGGAGGCGTGATATTTCTGTATTTCTTGAAAGCAAGGTAAATTAACATTTTCATTAACTCTATTGATTTTGGGTCGTGAGCGATTTCGATTCATAGCCTGTCTGCGAAAGTCGTCGTCACGAGATGTTTTTTCCCAGCTCACATGTCGCTGCATTGTACTGCATCGGTTGATGCATGTACCAAGGACCATTACTTGCTACTTTGTTAAATGAACTAGGTTTAGAAAACCTTTATTATCTAGAGGATATTCTTGAGGACATTATTTATACTTCGGCAGACGTGTCTGTCTTGCTGAAGTCAAACTAAGGAGAGTGAACTGATCTCATACATCTGGTTATCTCCTGGCTGTTATAGAAAAGGATGGAGTTTTTCACCTGACTACATTTACAGCACTTTGAAATATAACATGCATCTGACTCATCATTGTAATGCTGTCTACCGTTTATTGCTGTATTGAATGTTGCTGTGATAATGACTGTTTGATGTGCCTACACATTTGCGTAACCATTTTGTCACTGTGGCGTCCACAATAAATAATGAAGAAAAACGTCAACGGCTGTTTCAAGACTCATTGACTTTATACGTCGTGAGTTTACTGACGTCCTATGTGGATTGCCCTGTTATTGTTGCATGAACATTGTTTTGACTGAACACATCTACACACTACACAAAACCAGACATGCGGATGCCATCCATCATCATATGGCATCACGCATCATTTGGTGGCCATAAGCTGGTTTGATTCTGGTACTAGCAAACACGGGGTCCCTTACCCACTTCATTTTCAACAAGAATTCATCAGCATCCTTCAAGAAATTAACATTCTTCAATACAGTCAACATCTTCAAAATTTTCAAAGTACTCGGCGTTGCCCGGTAAAAGTCAAAATTTCAACTTTTGACGGAAACAAGAATTTGACAGTACCCGGCGTTGTTACATGTTGCCGGATAACTCGGACTGCTGTTATCTTTTACGCAAGTCAAGCAAGTTGCTGCTGTCAAGGTTCCAGTGCTGTCGTTTTTTGAGAAGGTCAAGTGCCGGTTGAAACGGGTTGTTTTCTGAAGAAGGCCAAGTACCGATTTCCATCAACTTACTTTTGGATTAGAAGGTCAAGTGCCGAAACAACTCAACACACAGTATTTCAGAAGCTCTTGTACCATCGTGTTAGCAGTGGAAGCAGTTCAGATGTGCCATCATCGTTGGAGCTTCGCTCTTTAGGACGTTGATTGACATCCGTTTTTCTGCTGTTCTACGATTGGAAGCCTTTAAGTTAAGTGGCCTGTTTGTATGTAAACTGTGCCCTTATACTTCTGCTGAGTCTTCTGTGTATCATCTCATTCTATATATTATATGTCTATATGTTATTTGTATATTTATATGTTTATATTTCAGCGGGTTCTCGGTTGGGTGGTGTCTCCGTTAGATTATGCCACGTCATAGAGGTCGTCTATTGTGAGCGTTTTCTGTAGGGTTTGCAAATTTCCGATACTGGAATTTGCTAAGCGACTTCTGTTGCTATTTATGTTAGCTGTGATGACATGTTTTAATATTGTTTTCGTTATTATTTCACATTCTTTAGTTTTGTTGTGATTTGTTTGTATTTGTTAGCCTACTCTTGTCTATAATTTAGTTTCATACAACATTTTTGTTTATACACTGTGGTGTCATGTATTTTGTTTAATTCTATCGCAGATATCGTCACATTTTTTGTGATATTTCATTAATTTCTGCTTTATTTTTAGTTGATTTCTGCGAAAGTTTTTGTATTGTTGCTGATCTTTGTTATTGTTTACATTGTTATTGTTTACATTGTTTGTATTGTTTACATTTTCAATGTTTACATTCTGCATGTGTTTACATAGTCATTGTTTACAGTTATAGTAATTAGTTAATGGGCTATGCTAATGCACTGTTACTACTATACTGATGATAAATGAATGATGAATAGTGTCGTGCACTATTGAATGAGAAGTGCACTTATGATCAAGATTTGAGTGCTGATATTTCATATACAAGTTCTTTGATTGGAGACTTGTTTCCCACAGAGACTGGGATAATATAATGTGATGTGAATATACAAGTGCTTAATTAAGACTTGTTACACTTAGGTTTGAAATAAATTAGTTAATTATTTCAGGTTTTGGACTCATATGTTAGACAACATGTCTACATTTGAGCACTTTATTGAGCAGGGTAAATTGCTTGGGAAGACTGGTGATAAGTTAGAAGAATTTGCAACTGCTCGATATGATAAAGCAATGGAAGCTGAACAAAAGAAACTGCATATGGAAGCTGAACAAAAGAAACTGCAGATGCAGGTGGATGAAAAGAGATTCCAAATGGAAATGGAAAAACAAAAAAGGGAATCAGAAGCTGAGGAAAGAAAGCTACAGCTAGAGGCTGAGAATAAAAGACTTGAAAAAGAAGCTGAGAATAAAAGACTTGAAAAAGAAGCTGAAAATAAAAGACTTGAAAAAGAAGCTGAAAATAAAAGACTTGAAAAAGAAGCTGAAAATAAAAGACTTGAAAAAGAAGCTGAAAATGAAAGACTTCAAATGCAGGCTCAAGCTGAAGAAAGGAAGTTACAAAGAGAGTCTGATGAGAGGAAAGCAAAAATGGAACATGAAGAAAAACTCTTAGCTTTAGAGTTGGAGAAATTGAAATTGACGAGCATGAGTAATGGTAATGATTCAAACAAGGGTTCATCTTCTGGGAAGGCTAATAATGATACTTTTAAGATTAAGTTACCAACATTTAGTCCTTCCAGTGATGACATAATGTTCTATCTGGACAGATTTGAACAAGCATGTACAGCTCATAACATAGACAAAGCAAAATATGTTTATCAGTTATCAGGGATACTGACAGGTAAAGCTCTAAGTATATTAAATATGGTGGATGAACCTGACAAGAGCAATTATGAGGTTGTCAGGGCCGCTTTGTTAAAGAAATATCAGCTTAACGAAGACGGCTATCGTCTACAATTTAAAAACATGTTACCTGAAAATGGAGTTGAATTCTCCGAGTTTATTGCAAGAATACGCATTACTTTCTCACGATGGGTTGAACTATCTAAGACGGAAAAAACTTATGAAGGACTTATGGACTTAATACTTAGAGACAAAGTCATGTCGTCTGTCAATGAGTCTTTCCTTGCTTTCCTTCATGAACGTAAACCTAAAACAATAAAAGAAATGGAAGATTTCTGTTGCCAATACGTAACTGCGCACCCACACATAACCATGGGTAACTCTAAGGTGAAAGAAGGTTTACCAGTTGCTTCGGCAGCTCCGTATGGTCAAAACTTTGCTCGTAGATCCCAACAAAATTTTGATAGAAAGGGCAGCGGTAATTTCTGTCAAAATCATGGAAACCAATTTCATGGTGATTCTTCTTCGAAGAATTGGAGACAACCTGATAGTGGTCGTTACTATCACCCTAATAATTATAAGCATTTCAAAAGAGGATATGGTAATAGAGGTTATTCCTGCCGAAGACCTCAGAACCAAACAAATAGATGTTCGCATCAATGTGAACATGATAGTAATCGTGGAAACTGGAATTCGAACCAGTATAACAATTACAATAGAGACAATAATAACTGCAGAGATAATAATAACTCTGATAACTTCAGAGGTAATAATAGTCGGGGTAGATCTCAACACAAAAAAAAGAGATATCAGCAGGCTAATGCTGTACAACAGGAAACTGAGGGAGCCTGTAATCATGTTGTTGATAGTAAAAACTTTGACGCTGTCACTAGTTCTGCTTTTGACTTTGAGAGAGCAAACAAATGCCCCCAATGCAGTACTTTATTCGAACCGGGTACCATAACTACTTTGAGTTGTGGTCACCCACTTCCCGCTCTTCCTGCTGCTGTTGCGCATGACGGGAGGGGTTCTTTAATTCTACATAAGGGTCTTGTTAATGATACTCCGGTCTCACTACTTTTCGATTCCGGATGCACCACTATTGGTGTTAGACAATCGCTTGTAGATCCATCTTGTGCTACAGGAAGGGTTATTAAATGTGTCACATTTGGCGGCACTCTAGAAAAATATCCTACTGCTGTAATTCGCATTGCCACTCCTTTCTTTACTGGAGATGTGCATGCTTGTCTCTTACCTAATCCTATTGCGGACCTTATTATTGGTCGTATTCACGGAGTTAGGGAGTGTACCCCACAGCAGATTGCTGCTTGGGAAGATAATAACATGCAAGCTACAAATGCAGTAGTTACAAGAGCACAAGCTCTACAAACACCCGAAACTTCACTGAATAGTGATAATGAAGTTGATAGCCAAGATAGTCACTTAGTAATTACTCGTGACTCTTTCATAAAATTGCAAGAAGAAGATCCTTCTTTAAAAAAATTCTTCGTTCTTGCGAAGAAAGGTGATCCGAATCAGGATACAAATAGAAAATCTTGGATTGCAATGAGAAACGGCGTACTTGTACGTATGGTACAAGATTCGACTACGTCGGCACATTCGCAAATTCTTGTTCCCAAGAGCATGAGAGTCCAAATATTACAACATGCTCATGACTCGCAATGTGCTGGACATATGGGTTTTGCCCGTACGAAGTCGAGAGTCCTTGCGGCTTTCTTTTGGCCTTTTGTCAATAAGGACATTCGTATTTACTGCCGATCATGCAAGGTATGTCAGGAGGTCAAATCTAGAGGACCACGACATGCTGCGCCTATCCAGGCTGCTGACATTCCTATTCGGCCGTTTCAGAAAATGGCCATAGATATTATTGGCCCTTTTAAGGTCAAGTCGGCCAGAGGACATCAGTTTATCCTTACATGTGTCGATATGTGCACACGTTGGCCAGAGGCTATTCCTCTTAAGAGCATATCTACTACAGATATCGCAGATGCTCTTTGGTTGATATTTTCTCGCTTGGGGTTCCCCAGAGAAATATTGTCAGACCATGGCACTCAACTCATATCTGACACTATGTCACAGGTAATGTCTACCTTACATATTGAACGATCTCTCAGTAGTATCTACCATCCTATGTCTAATGGGTTAGTTGAGCGTCTGAATAGAACGCTCAAGACTTTGCTTGGTAAGATAACTGAAGATCATCCTCAAGATTGGGACAGGGTTTTACCCGCGGCTCTCTTTGCCTATAGAGAAGTCCCTAATGAACACACAGGATTTTCTCCCTTCGAACTTGTCTTTGGCGCGCGTCCACGCGGCCCTATGTCTTTATTACACGATCTCATCACTGCCGATGATATTAGCGATGAAACTCAATCCTCATATGAGTATGTCATTGCTCTTAGACAAAAGATCATTGAGGCATGTAAGCTAGCAACTGCTTCATCAGAAATTGCTAAAGAGAAGGCAAGGCAGTTTGCTAACAAGAATAGATGTCTACGACAACTTTGTCCAGGTGACAAAGCATTCGTCCTACTCCCCAGTAGGGAAAATAGACTTCTTATTGCATGGAAAGGTCCGTATGCAATAGTCTCTCGGATTTCCGATGTTGACTATGTGGTCGATATTGATGGAAAGCATAAAACTTTCCACATAAACATGCTTTCGGAATTTCACGAACGTCCGGACTATTTGCTGCCTATTTTCCAGGCAACGGATGATGCTCCTGCACCTCACGGTCATTATTCATCCCTGTCTGTCATTCAGGATGAGGAAGCTACCTTCTCTGATGTCAACCTTCCCCTTCCAGTGGTTCCATTACATTCTACGGAATCTTGGAAAAACGTTTCTGTTTCTCCTAATCTTTCTGGTGACGAACATCGACAAGTCTCGTCGATGTTACAAACATTTCAGGATGTTCTCACTGACATTCCTGGACACACAGATGTCATAGAACATGACATAATTCTTACCGACAATAATCCAATTAGGGTTAGGCCGTATCCTATTCCTATACACTTTCAGTCGCAAGTGGAAAAGGAATTGGATGAAATGATTCAATTAAATATAATTGAACCATCGACTTCACCATATTCTTCTTCCATGGTTATTGTCCGGAAGAAGGATAAGAACATACGAATTTGCGTTGATTATCGCAAATTGAATCAGGTCACAAAGTTCGACGCTGAACCGATGCCTTTGTTAGAAGATCTACTGATTAGACTTTCTAATTCTAGATTCTTCACTAACTTGACTTGTCTAAAGGTTATTGGCAAGTGCCTTTAGCAGAGCATGCCAAACCTCTTACTGCTTTTTCTACACCTAGGGGTCTATTTCAATGGAATGTTATGCCTTTTGGTCTCATGAACGCCCCTGCCACTTTCGTTCGCATGATGCGTCGAATTCTGTCACATCGTTCGGATGTCATCGCATACTTAGATGACATCTGTCTCTTCAGTGATACCTGGGAAGATCACTATTTAGGGTTATATGACTTACTGTCCACTCTACGTGAGAATAATTTGACAGCAAAACCTTCTAAAGCTTTTGTTGGTTTTGGTGAAATCTCTTTCCTGGGTCATCGTGTTGGTCATGGTCTCTTGAAGACAGAAGACCACAATACTTCCAAAATACTGAACATCTCTGTTCCTAAAACGAAGAAACAAGTTAGGAGTCTCTTAGGTTTAATTCAATTTTATGGGAGATTTATTCCAAATTTATCTTCGATCATGGCACCTCTCTCAACATTGTTGAAGAAAGGTTCGCCTAATCTGGTCCGTTGGTCTGAAGAATGCCAATCTTCACTAGACCAAATCAAGAATATATTTTCTTCTCCTCCCATCTTAAGATTACCTACTCTTGATAGGACTTTTGTTCTTCGGAGTGATGCTTCATCCACTGGGATTGGAGCAGCACTGATGCAAGAATATGCAAATACTCTGCATCCTGTTATGTACATTTCTAGAAAACTAAATGCGGCAGAGAGGAACTACTCGGTTTTAGACCGTGAGTTGTTAGCGATGGTTTGGTCAATTCTAAAGCTACAAAGATTCCTCCTGGGCGCACATTTCATTCTAGAGACTGATCAGAAAGCTCTTACAGCTATTCAGACTAAGAATTTGAAGAGTTCGAGATCCACTCGATATGCTATAGCTCTTCAACCTTTTCACTTCACGGTACGAGCTATCCGTGGTGCGGATAATGTGATGGCTGACATTTTGTCTAGATGCCCACATGACTCCAACTAATACTTCTGTCCTATATTTCTATATATTACAGAGTCATAACACACCTATATTTCTACAATAGATTAGCACATCTGTACTTACTCTATATGTACACACTATCGTGCTTTGTTGTCATCTTCTTCTGTTCGTTTTTTAAGATGATAGAGGAGGACTGAGTAGTTAATATAAGGGCCGTTAGTTTACTAAACAGCCACAATTATTAATAATGTATTGTACCTTATGAAGCATATTAGTTATTAATTAGCATTATATTGCTTGTACTTTCTCAGAATGTCATTGTTGAGCTGAGGACTTACCTTACGAGTTCTAGATTGTGTACTTACCCTCGGAATACCAGAGCATATGTCCTGGATCGTCATGTAGTTTAACTTTGCTATGTACTTATGTCATTACATGTCAAAGAATGTACTATTTAAATTTTCCTATCAGATTTGTACATCCATTTTTAAAGACAATATTAGAGTATGCTGTTTAATGATGATTATAGTAACTTGCATACGTATATTGTGTTTACATGCTAACGTGATGTGTGTTGGTGACACCTCCCCGATGTGAATATTTTTTGAGACATATTTATTTTTCTGTTGAGGTATATCCTCACCAGACACTCTATAATTAGCCTATTGTTTGGCAATTTAATTAATTATCAGCGCATAATTCGTGCGTTTTGAGCCGCTTATCGCTTGCTCTTTGATATTGAAAAAAAAATATGTTCCACATTTTTTTTTTTTTATCGGGAGGAGGTGGTGATATGTTGCGTGATAAATTCTCGCAACATCGTTTTATTTCAATATCTGTTTTATAACGCAAGGGCAACAACTGCTTGAAATCTATAGTCACTTTTCTCGGTAAGCATTTGTCTTCTCGCGTTAGTATCGAATGCAGTTAACTTTTGAGCTGTGGTCATTTTTGCGCTGGACTGCGCATGACTTGTCTTGTTGTTTGGTCGATCGGTTTCCGCCCACCACTAGTGGGAGTGAGCGATTTGGAATGGCGAAAGAGATGCCTCGTTGAAGAGGGGATCTCCGCTATTTTTGTTCTGTCAGGGATGTGTAGTCCTCTTATGGATATTTCGTTTATTCGGGATAATACCTCTAGTGTATTTGCACATGTCGGGAGGCGTGATATTTCTGTATTTCTTGAAAGCAAGGTAAATTAACATTTTCATTAACTCTATTGATTTTGGGTCGTGAGCGATTTCGATTCATAGCCTGTCTGCGAAAGTCGTCGTCACGAGATGTTTTTTCCCAGCTCACATGTCGCTGCATTGTACTGCATCGGTTGATGCAGGTACCAAGGACCATTACTTGCTACTTTGTTAAATGAACTAGGTTTAGAAAACCTTTATTATCTAGAGGATATTCTTGAGGACATTATTTATACTTCGGCAGACGTGTCTGTCTTGCTGAAGTCAAACTAAGGAGAGTGAACTGATCTCATACATCTGGTTATCTCCTGGCTGTTATAGAAAAGGATGGAGTTGTTCATCTGACTACATTTACAGCACTTTGAAATATAACATGCATCTGACTCATCATTGTAATGCTGTCTACCGTTTATTGCTGTATTGATGTTGCTGTGATCATCATTGTAATGCTGTGTGAAGAAAAACGTACCGTTTACTCATTGCTCGTAGTTTTGAATGTGGTTGCTGTGTTGATGAAATGTTTTGATGTTTGATGTGCCTACATCATATGGCATCACGCATCAGTGTCCTATACATCGCCAGCGTCTTCTTCTCGTCTCTTGTTCCAGAGGCACGTCTGGTTCTTGTCATCAGTTCCACATTTGTGACTTTGTCATACCATTTTATTCTTTACATTCTACACAAGCACCCATTTATGGCAGTCTGTAGCTTTTAGGTTGTTGTTTTTGTTGTTCTCCATGTTTCACAGCCATACAATAGGACTGACTTGACATTTGTATTGAACATTCTTATTTTCGTATTCGACTAGATGTCTTGTGATCTCCATATGTTTCCCAATGTAATAAAAGCTCCTCTTGCTTTTTGTATTCTTATTTCGTATGTTGGGAGGACAACATTAGACAATCTTTGAAGGACCGAGGACTGGAATGGAACCAGGTCATGACGAAAACAGCCGATAGGACAGTATGACGCTCTCTGTTCCTAACCTCTTCACCTCACGGTAAGAGGGACGACTATATAAGTACATAAGTATTATGAAATAATTGTCTACCCCATCAACTTTATCTACATTGCTGGGAAGATATGAGTACGATTCTACATCTTTTAGTGGCATTTCTACAAGTTCAACCTTGTTTTCATTTCTGGAATTTATTCTCATTATCTTTCTCCTTTTCCGGTTTTATTTTCAGACCCACTTGTTGTGACCTCTCATAGAGTATTTTCATTTTGTCTTGCACCTGATTATGATGATAGCACATGCAGAAGTTATAGTTCGGCTAGTGATCACAATTAAAAATATATTCAAAGGCGAAGAGTCGAGTAAGTTATGTGAGAACCGGGCGAGTTATCAGCAAGCTATCATCAGTCTTGGTAGACAGAACAGACTACACTGTCTTGGTCATTTCCGCTGCACGGAAGATGTTCGCATCCTGAAAGATATTTTCTACGGACAATTAGCAGATGACAAAAGAACAGTTGGGCGACCGCAGTCGGGATTCAAAGATGTGTGCAAGAGAGACATGAAGGCACTAGACATAAATCCAGCAACCTGGGAGGATGAAGCTGTTGATCGCACCAAGTTGCGATGCTGTCTACGGCGCCACCTCAAATTGAGCGAAATGAATCTCACACAACAAGGAGAAGAGAAGAGAAAACATCGAAAGGAACACCAGGAAAATAAGCAGCTGAAGACTGTCACCTCAGGGGCACATTCCCATAGTCAGTTATGACTGAAGTGGGCTATTATTATCACCATCATCAGTCTTGGCTGAGGGTGCGGAGCTTGGTGCAATGGGAAAGCAGAGCTAGAAGTTAATCAATTGTTAATAATGGTTGTCGGAGTGGCTAAGAGGTATGGCGTCCGCCTCGACTTCTAGAGGTAACGGGTTCGATTCCCAGTTGAGAGAATATAAGTTATGAAAATTATTTTTTTCAGAACCAGTGGTCCTAATGATGTAATACTCCCCCCTGGTCTCCTGAATAGTGAGATCGGATGCCTACCTTCTCGGATAAGGGCGACATAATAGGACGTCCCGTGTGCAAGTTGTGCACGTAAAAATTCCGATGGCAGTTGGAAATTGTAAAGAGTAGGCCTATTAGACAGCTGCCCTGGCAAAATTTAAAAATTAGAAACCTACCTACCACAGAAATATTTCTAGAATGTGTGATTCCTTTATACACACATTGCGTTTCTCGCCGGTGCTATACGGAGTTCGTGCACTGTGCTGAGATCCTCTTTGTGTGATCTAAGGGAGGAGATCGGAGCACTGATAGAGTTGTCTGTGTGCAATAGAGATAGTCCTTAAAACCAAACCAAACTAAACCAATCATCTGATAAATGATAATGATGGAGATAATGGTACAATTGTGTAGACTGATGGGTCTCTGTACTCCGTGTTGAGAAATCTGGATGTGGCTTCTCCGCGAAAGTTAGAGACTGCGTCGTTGCTGAACAGAGTATAGTATACATTGTAACAAGAGAATGGAGATAGACGCAGCTACTGCAGCCCTCAGATGGCTGTATGAATCTTCATTAACAGATGGCTGTCTTAAACTTCATTAACAGATGAGTGTCTGAAACTTCATTAACAGATGAGTGTCTGAAACTTCATTAACAGATGGGTATATGAAACTTTATAACAGATGGCTGTATGAAACTTCATTAACAGATGGCTGTCTGAAACTTCATTAACAGATGGCTGTCTGAAACTTCATTAACAGATGGGTATATGAAACTTCATTAATAGATGGGTGTCTGAAACTTCATTAACAGATGGGTGTCTGAAACTTCATTAACAGATGGGTATATGAAACTTCATTTTAACAGATGGGTGTCTGAAACTTCATTAACAGATGGGTGTCTGAAACTTCATTAACAACGGCATTTATTGTGTCAAACTCTCAGTTGATGTGTCGTAAGGTCGAAAATGGATGGGTACGGTATAAATGGAAAACATCTTCAGGAACTGGTGTGGATCTAATGTCCTGGTAATGCAAGGATATGTGGCAATGAGAGAGCTGACAGACTAGCTTCCAGAGTACTCATAGTGGGGACACTGGTTATGGATGCAGGAGAGATACTAAGGACAATTAAAGATCGCCTGTTAGAGAATGAAACTGCAATCGACGAATCAAGAAAGCTAAGATTGCTGGAACTTGGCTCAAACGTAAGACCAGCAAGAATGGATGTATGAGTGAATGGATCCGGCGTGTATACAGTCAGCGTGCAGCAGGCAAACTTATCATTTATACCCTTCGACTTTTGCTGAGGGAGACTGAGCACTTTGGGTTTACCCAGACTGTAGTGGTGATGATTCTGATCAAGACTAATAATAAAAAACATGTATAAAAATAAAACTATGCAGTTTAATTCTAAATTTTAAAATTTTATCCAGTTAGAAAGCAACTGCGAAACATTTCCAGGGAAGCAAAATACACCTCCCCAACTGCGCCCCACAATTTAAGAACCCTTTGGTATATATCTTGTGTTGTGTTTAACATGATCACATGTCTTAATCTGACAGTTCCATAGGTTTCTAAATTTGACTGCAGAAATGCAAAAAAAAAAAATGTACTGCCACAAACGTGGTTGGGGGGGGGGGGAAGAGGGGTGAATTAGAAATTATGCTTATACTAGTTCTCAGCTTTGTCACTATGGTGATCAGTTCCCTGCCTTGCTGACTTGTTTTCTTCCTAACTGACTTACTTACTTAGTCGTAGCTCTTCTGAAGTGAAGAGGTTTGGAAGAGAGAGCGCAATGCTATCATATCGGCTATCTTCCTCCTGGCCTCGTTCCAGTCTAGTCCTCGGTCCTTTAGAGATTGTCTAATTTTGTCCTCCCAGTTGGAGGTCTGGATCCCTTTCTTCCCGAACTTCCAAGCAGAATCAGTTACACTTGTTGTCATCTGGGTAAACTGAGTCAAATCACGCCTCTTGGTTTTGAAGGACATTTTCTTGAAAACTTTACAAGTTGTGTATTGTTGTTATGTCCTATCTTGTCAGACCCCGATAACTGCTTGGGGTGTATTACAAGTTGTGTATTGTTGTTATGTCCTATCTTCGTCTTGTCAAACCCCGATAACAGCTTGGGGTGTATTACAAGTTGTGTATTGTTCTTATGTCCTATCTTCGTTTTGTCAAACCCCGATAACAGCTTGGGGTGTATTACAAGTTGTGTATTGTTGTTATGTCTCTTGTATTATCATAATTTTCCTGTTCTCTCCCTATGGAGCATGGTGTCAATATTTCAGCTGGTCCCTGGCAGGAAACACGCACAAGCAGTCACATGCTCATACATAGTGTTTTCTGTAACAATTTGTTCTACATGAACAGGTTGACAACCACATACCCTACCATATATTAGTGGTTTCTGTAGTTCTACATGAACATGTTGACAACTACATACACTACCATATATTAGTGGTTTCTGTAGTTCTGCATGAACAGGTTAACAACCACATACACTACCTTATATTTGTGGTTTCTGTAGTTCTACATGAACAGGTTGACAACTACATACACTACCATATATTAGTGGTTTCTGTAGTTCTACATGAAGAGTTTGACAACCACATACACTACCTTATATTTGTGGTTTCTATAGTTCTACATGAACAGGTTGACAACCACATACATACAATTTATTAGTGGTTTCTGTAGTTCTACATGAAGAGGTTGACAACCACATACACTACCATATATTTGTGGTTTCTGTAGTTCTAGATGAAGAGGTTGACAACATACCTACCATATTTGTGGTTTCTGTAGTTCTACATGAACAGGTTGACAACCACATACACTACCATATATTAGTGGTTTATGTAGTTCTACATGAACAGGTTGACAACCACATACACTACCTTATATTTGTGGTTTATGTAGTTCTACTGGTTTATGTAGTTCTACATGAACAGGTTAACAACCACATGCACTGACATATATTAGTGTTTTCTGTAGTTCTACGTGAACAGGTTGACTACCACATACACTACCATATATTAGTGGTTTCTGTAGTTCTACATGAACAGGTTAACAACTGCTTGCTCGGAGCGGGCAAGAGGACATGCAAGCCATCATGGCTGGCAGACGCTGGAGCTTGGTTGGCCATGTCCTCAGAGGAGACCCCGATGCCGTCACGGGAACAGCTGTGCTATGGACCCCTGAGGGAAAGCGAAAGAGAGGCCGACCAAGGACAACTTGGCGGAGGACTGTGGGGGCTGAGATGCAGGGAGTGAACCAGAGTTGGGGCACTGTGCGAAGGATGGCCGCCGACCGAGCAGGGTCGAATCAATTTGTTGTTGCCCTACAAGACGCCACCAGGCGTAATGGCCACTGACTGCTTTGACGTTCAGCGGCTAAGGATCAAAGAAGAAGAAAAAGTTAACAACCACATGCACTGATATAATATTAGTGGTTTTGTGGTACTACATAAACAGGTTGACAACCACATACACTACCTTATATTAGTGGTTTCTGTAGTGCTACATGAACAGTTTGACAACCACATACACTACCTTTTATTAGTGGTTTCTGTAGTTCTACATGAACAGGTTGACAACCACATGCACTACCTTATATTAGTGGTTTCTGTAGTTCTAAATGAACAGTTTGACAACCACATACACTACCATATATTAGTGGTTTCTGTAGTTCTACAAGAACAGGTTGACAACCATATACGCTACCTTATATTAGTGGTTTCTGTAGTTCTACGTGAACAGGTTGACAACCACATACACCACCTTATATTAGTGGTTTATGTAGTTCTACATAAAAAGGTTGACAACCACATTCACTACCTTATATTTGTGGTTTCTGTAGTTCTACATGAACAGGTTGACAACCACATACACTACCTTATATTAGTGGTTTCTGTAGTTCTAAATGAACAGGTTGACAACCACATACACCACCTTATATTAGTGGTTTATGTAGTTCTACATAAAAAGGTTGACAACCACATTCACTACCTTATATTTGTGGTTTCTGTAGTTCTACATGAACAGGTTGACAACCACATACACTACGTTATATTAGTGGTTTCGATAGTTCTACATGAACAGGTTGACAACCACATACACTACCTTATATTAGTGGTTTCGATAGTTCTACATGAACAGGTTGACAACCACATACACTACCTTATATTAGTGGTTTCTGTAGTTCTACATGAACAGGTTGACAACCACATACACTACCTTATATTAACCGTCATGTACGACATAACGAGAGGTAGTCTTATTCGTTTTCAGAGGCTCCAGGGAAATACGTACGCATATTAAAACCGTTAAAGAGAGTTTTCTTAATGAAAGTCTGATGTTCGCTTATGAAAGGGTTAGAAACATTTGCACCAAAAATTTTAGAAATAAAACAGAAACAGTCCATATTGTTCTGTGTTGTTAGTAAAACTCATTCTTGCTATGAGTCTGTGATTCAGAAAACGGATTGTCGACACTAGACGGCCACATCTGACGGGCCTGTGAAGGTACTCAGCATTGACAACATGAGCGGTAACAGCCTGCTCACCGATTTTCAATTAAGTGCTTATTAAACAGGCCACAACAACGAACATTTACTTTCCATCAAGTATCGATGATCATAACATAATCTTTTTAAATGTTACATTATAAAAGATCATTATATTGTTTTGTTGTTGTCTTACAAGTTCCTAGTTGATTCATTTATCATAGATATGAGTACACATGTATGAGTGTATAATGATTGTAAATAAGAATAAGATTATAATAATATCATGGCAGCAAGATAAACTGGATAATAATGTCGAAGATTGGCGATAGGGGAATTAAGACATAGATTGGTCCCTTCTGAATAGAAATAGAACAGGTGATAGCTCAATGCGAGATAATAATAGAAATAGATTTTCACGAGTGAGATGGTGGAAAATAATAGATTCTGCCCTGAAACTCGAGAAGCTTCTGACGGTCAGCCTATCTCTACAACAGATCTAGATTTGTCAGACAGTCTATTAGAATATATATATATATATATATATATATATATATATATATATAGTGATATATATATACCACTCAAATACACACACACATAAGTGACGACAGTTAGAAGTACAGACGTGAAAACTATAACAATGGAATATAGATATTTGGGACGAGCTGACTGACACACTTGATCAAGTTTATGTAAAATTTTATTTATCATAAGAATTTCACCACAATCATAAATTTGAATATCAATCACATATAAATATACATAGGTTAAAGAATTACTAAAAAGAATAGACCCATAGGTGTAATCATTTCTCCCTCTGTTTAGCCCACGATCCTGTTAGAAGAAAAATTATAGCCCCAAAAAGAGTCACAGATTTATATGCTATGGTCTAGGATTTCCCGCTACAGTTAAGTTAGTTGCTTATCCTTTACAGGACGTGGCAATCAACCCCAGCTTTTATTGGCTGTTTGTGATTTTTCTAGGCAATTTTTTGATTCAGTAGTTTGCCATTGCTTTCTGAACGGTACGGCGCTTATACCATTGTTAAAAATCCACACAAAGCGATCTGCTACCAAACCGCCTGCAGCAGGTTTCGAACCTGGTATATCTGGATTATGAAACTGCGTTCATATCCATTAGGCCACAGACGCCGACATATACAGTTAAGAACAGAGTTAATATATTAATGTATTCTAAGAGAAAAACATTATTATCAACCATTTGCATAAAGAAAAACACAAAGTGAGTGCGTAAAGTATACCATACGGGAATCACTCAGTCATGTTTTCTCTCTGTTCATTCATCAGTGGCCACTGACTTTCTTTCTTACCTACAAACTTGATGTCTTTCACCATCAGGCGCAAACTTTAGGACACACACACAGAGTCAATCCGCGTACTTTTGAAAAAGAAAATCCCAGCTCTGCAGATACAGGTTTCATCCACTGTTCTGGGGAGCGTTCCCTTCACATCTATAGTTTAGGATTACGGTTATGTCACTTGACTCAGTTCAGGTAAGAAATTGTAAAATTAGCTCACAATGTCAGAATCTCGAGGTTTCCAGTAATTAGGAAATGACAGGTTGGTAACTTCTCTCAATATAAAATTATTGGTCACACCACAATTGGTCAAACGTCGGAAATGTTACTGTTTGTAATATCGCCACAGGGACTGAATGTACGTGACATTTTGGGAAGAAATATAATCTGGCTCTGTAGGCCCAGTTACATCATTTAGCATTAAAGTTCGTGAGATGGGTACTCTGTCTCTTTCTGGATGCAAACACAATGCCAGACAGGTTTTAACATGTAAATCCACGTATTTAAGTACAAAAATGTTTCTTCAAGGTTATTCTCATATATACTGAAACCGCTGGTAGATTTTGGGCTTGACCCAAATACTGTATAAGGAAGAGAAAAGTACAAAATACTTAACAATAAGAGTATTCACAATCCTATCCTACCTCACGTAAAAATATAATATTCACTTCGGTTATTTAACTTAAATCCGCAACTATAAGTGTTGAAGATTAGTTTCTTTGGGGGTGATGGGGTTCAAGAAGGATATAATTGGCCACTACTGTTGAGGGTAGTGTATATATGGTGTAAGAGAGGCAACCACTGT